>PVIR01001512.1:0-121769 GCA_004026965.1 Petromus typicus | reverse complement strand
GAGGAGAGCCAGGCCTGCTCTCCCCATGCTCTGCCTGGGAGCCCGCCAGGCCCCAGATAGCATCTCCAGGCTGGGCCCCAGGGCGCGACGCACCTTGTGGGAGGCCTCCCAGGAGGCAGCCGGTGACCTCACCAAGAAGATGAGAACGGTTATCTCGGAAAGGATCTCCCTCCGAGCAGAGACCAGGGAGGGCTTGGCGCTCTTGCTTGCGGAGAAGCCCTGTGAGGCTTCTTGAGTTGTACAACTCAGCTTGGCAGAACAATACTGGAAGGGAATCAGTCTTTAAAAGAAGCAGTTAAAAGCTTTTGTCCTAAAACTCAGAGCAAAGCAAGGCCCCGGCCACGCTCATGCTTTCAGCTCTAGGCCTCTGATCTCCTCCTGTCCTGGGCGTGTCATGTGGCTGTAACAGACTGCTCCAGACAGGGTGATGCTGATGAACAGAAATCCCTTAGCTCCTGGAGGCTGGGAAGTCTGAGTGACGGTGGGCACGCACCCACGGCCTTCTTGGTGAGGGATTCTGCAGCAGAAGACAGAGGGTAAGGGAGGATGTCGTGTACTGTTCTAAAGCTAAAGTTTAAATCTGTGTGGTACTGCCTGCTGTATATGCTGCTCTTCGGTAGAAAATTCCCATACTCCATATTCAGGAAGTGCCTGAAATTGATTTTTATTAATTTGTAAGTTGATAACAAATTATATGTGTTCTCTTAAAGACAGAGAATGCATACCAGAGACACACAGAGGGAAGATAGCGAACTCGTGTTTCACTCAGGAGCCCACTCTTAGTCCAGTGGCACCAACAGAGCCCTGGCTCCTGACTCACCCCCCTGAGCGCCCCACCTCTCAACGCCGGATCGGCAGCAGGGTGGCCACATTCAAGCCCACAACCTTCCTCGCAGGAGTTCTCTCATGACTCCTCCGATGCCCCGTCTAGAGCTTCCACACATCTGTGCCTCTGAGGCCTGAACACAGACAAGGGACAGAGACTGGGTGTTTCACAAGGGCCTTTGGCTAAAGCCCAGAAACACTGCAGGGACATAAACCATGAAACGTCCAAGCAAGAGCCGCACTCTGACCCTCCCACAGGCCGCCCGCACTCCGACCCCACAGGCCACCTCTTCTGCTCCGTGCTGAGCCTTGGTCTTGCCCCGACAGCGCTGGATTAGTCTGCCTTGTTGCTGTGGCAGAAACCTCACACGGGCAACTCAAAGGCTTATTTTGGGCTAATGGTTCCACAGGTTTCAGTCCGTGGTAAGCTGGCTCCAAGGCAGAGATGCCTGGAGGAGGGGCTGGCAGAGGAGAACTGCTGGCCTCGTGGTTGCTGGAAGCAGAGAGCAGCGGAGCAGCAGAGAGGGGGCGTCTGGGGCCCAGATAAGTCCCCACACCTCCATGACTCCCCAGATACATAGGCTGTGAAGCCAGTCGAGCTGATGAACACGATTCACTGTCAGTTCTCTCTGCGTCTGCCTGGAGTGTGCGTCTTCCGGGTGGGAAGTGCCAGTCCCAGGCACGGGCAGGGTGGCCAGAGGGTGTTATTCCATCGCCGTGAGCACAGTTTAATAACTTCTTCAAATGATATTTAAGGAAAGCTTACCTAGGCAGACAGATTCCGGAGAGGAACACGAGAGAGCTGCCTAGTATCCAGGTGGACGAGGCTCCCCTTTAATCTACAAAGGGCTTTGGCCAGAAGCACCTGAGAGAGTGTGTGGTTTAACAAAAGGCCAGCGCTTTCTGAGGGTTTCGCTTACCTGTAAGAGTTTCAACTGCGAAAGGCTACAGATATTTTGCCAAGTATTTAACGCTCAGCAGTTTTTATTACCCCAATAAGAAATTGGATCTAAAGTCTACGTAGTTCAGAACTACCTGCGGAGACGACACATGTGGCCCCCTCTTTACCTGCAGAGCTGTCAAGCTCACAGCCGAACTTGCCGTTTCCTCTTCACACTCAGACGGGATTTGCAGGTGTACATATCTGAGTTTCACTCCAGCTCCCTTCTTATGCATCTTTTAAAATTTCATCGTTTTACTAGTTTTTGTCTTATTCCCAGTTATTTAGTTTTATTAGCTACTGCCAGTTCTTTTTTCTCCCCTCCAGCACAATGCTAGTCTTGACAATCGATTTTCTGGGTTGTTTTATGGCTCTGTGGAGGTGGAGGTTCGCTTAGGCATTTCTGTCCAACAGAGATGGAAATAATTCCTTTCCCATGGAACAGATGATCTCATAACATGTGGCTTATGGCTGTGTTGGAAAAGAACCAGTTTTATATTGAACATAACGCTCCTCTTATAACACTGGATATCTACCTGCTCTAGTGTCCTCTGGGCCCATTTCAAACTCTTAAAATTCATTCCAGTAATTAATGAATTAAGTGCAATCTTTGACATGCATTTGTATGAGATTATTAGGTGTGCTCCTTGAAAGTATACTCTAATAGAAGACTGAAAAACAGTAGACCTTAAATGTGCCAATTTAAAATAAATCATTTAGGAGTCAAAAGAACCTGGATACACCAAAGAGCTAACTCTACCACCAAAGCATAAAATAAAATTTGTCCAGGAAGAAAGTAGGGAAGAATGCTGACCTACATCACGTTGAGTGCGATGGAGCCCGAAAGAGAAGGGGACAAGAGCTATCCAGGTGTTGTGCTGTAACCGCTGGTTGTACAGCCATTGCCCCTGTGCCCCAGGGCTCACAGGGGAGTACAGTGGGCCCTCGAGTTACAACTTGCCTCATGTACAAACAACTTGGGTTATGAGCAAAAATTTAGTTTTAACTTAGGACCAAAGTCTTGAGTCACAATCCCAGTGCTGGCCACTCGTGCTTTCAGATGGTCTCAGACACAGTTTTAACCCTTAAAGAGTTTTGAATGAACATAACATACTTTATTGTGTGAGGTTAGCTGAGAAATCCTGGGGTACTGTCTCTCTAAGGACACTGAGATCTGCCTGTGCACAGGAGAGAAAATATGAAGGTAGTACAGAGGAGCCTGGGCCTTCAGTTGACCAACTTGAGTTACAAGCAGCCCTTGTAAATGAATTTAGGTAATAAGGAGGGTAGGGATGTAGCTCAGGGGCACAATACCTGCCTGGCAAGTGCAAAGTCCTGAGTTCAACCTCTGGTACCCAGGAAAAAGAAAAAAGTCCACGGTAAATGAAGGACCCAGGCTTTTTACTTTTAGAGACAGAATTTATAAACAGGTAGAAAGAAGCCATGTGAGAACTAGAGATATTAATGTGAATTCACGTTTGGCTTAATATAGACATGGATGGTTACGTATATAAATCATAGTGCATGGGTTGGCACTCCTGTGCATGTACATGCACACACACACACACACACACACACACACACACACACACACACACACACTTCTTTCCTCACTCAGCTGAGAGAGCTTAGGCGCAGTATGAACTCTGGCCCCAGATCCTGGTTCCTGACATCAACATCCAATCAAAATAGCATCCTGGCTGCTTCTAGAATTGGAGCATGAATTGTACCCAGTGAGTTTGGTTCTTCTTGTAATTCCAGAACATGATTAAAGTAACTTATACAAAATGATGGAGCTAAGAGGATCTGAATAATGAGAGAGTGCCCAGTCATCAGAGTTGGAATAATATGAACAACAAAATCAGTAAGGTAGTGCATTATGACCTGCAGCGTCCAACGCGATCGAAAAGTATGTGCCAATGTAAATAAATGATCCAGTAAATAAATAGGGAGAGTAAGACTAATACAGGGAACTGCATGCAGACGAACCCTAAATAGTGGACATAGAGTCTATATCTCCCAAAGATACAACATTCCTTAACGGACGTTCTTACAGAGGTGACAGTGTGGGATGACAATGAGGAGGGCGAGACTTTGAGCTTGTGCTCCTCTTTCTGAGAAGTCATAACCCTAGGCTGATCTCACACATATTGAAGCATGACCAGAAACTTTGTATTATGCTCAGTAGCCTGTCTGGGACAGGAGCAAGATACTAGGTATGAACTAAGAAAAGCATGTATAAACTATGGAAATCAGTTGATAATAATGCATTGATATTGGTTCATGAACTGTGGCAAATATAATAATGTAAGATGCCAAGCGGGAAATGTGTGTAAAAACTCTCTGTTCTGTCTTTATGAGCCTCTGGCCCCCGTGATGTGAGCAGCTGTAATCCACCAGACCCTCGCTGCCTTGGAGCCGGACAGCTCTGCATTGGATCCTCCAAAACTCATCAGAAAAAACAAACATCTCCTTAAGCTGTAGGTGCTGGTCTTGCATATCTGTAGTGAGAAACTCAGCCAGTGCCATTCGGACGGTGCCTGTGGGGCCCAGGGGAACATGGGACATCACTGCAATTTCAGTGCTGCTGTGAACCTAATACTGCTCTAAAAAGAAAACAAAAGTAATAATAATTTTAAAAATAGTTGCATGACAAAGAACAACAGATGTGTGGACTTGGAGCAAGGTTTGTTTTGCCATTTGCCCAAAGGAAATATAAAGTTGCCATCACTAAAATCAATACATTTTTAAGAAAGAAATGACTACTAAAACTTAAAACAGGTTCCCCAAGTCATAATGATTTCCTGATGAGGAAGACGTATAAGAATTCAGGTAAATAACCCTAGATTAGCATTGGTCTGGGTATACTTTACAACAAAAAGCTCAGCAAAGTGTTTTTTTCTTCCAAACTCTTAATGGTAAGTAACCTTTCTTCACATTCTCAACAGAAGTGACTTCTTCCTGATGTGGGTGTTAAAACCAGGACACAAATTCTTAAGACCTCTTTCCCCATGTGAACCCGCCGTCTGTCCCTTCTACACACAGGGCGCCTAACAGTTGCTCCCACTCGAGCAGGACACAAATGACCTCTCAGTGACCTTACAGAGACCAAGCTCTGCAACAGCCCCCGGCAGAGATGCTTAGCCACTGGAAGAGCTTTTGGTCCTTGCTTGGACAAGCCATTTGCACAGGCTTTTCCCAAAGTAGCTGGAAAGTGATTTCCTGGAATTATGAGGATACCAGGGGGTCAGCCAGAGTTCTCAGTCCTCCTCCCTCACCGGCGTGGCAGTGACTGGATTCTGTTTCCAATCCAGTGACGACTCTACTCACACGTACTGCAAACCATGCCAGCCACCATGGTGGGTGGTGAGGAAGGGGGGAGATTTAGAAAAAAAATAGGAGCAGTTATGAACATGATGCTAAGTGCGTGGTGACATGTACTTAAGTCAGGCACCGTGTGTGCTACAAGCACTGACTCACTTGATCCTTAGACTAATTCAATCCGATTGATTTTATTTATCTCTGCTTCTCCCTCCAGGAAGCTAAGAAATGTAATCAGTTGTTTAAGGCCAGATAGGAAGCATCAAGGTGAGTGAAGGCATGTTCTCTGAAATGCATCTGACCTACGTTCAAAGCTCCTTCTGTCCCGTAGCTCTGTCCCCTAGTCATGACCTTGTAGACAGCTCATTTCCACCTCTCTGACCAGTGGCCAATAACTACAGGATAAAATCAGCATCATTGCCTGGAGTGTCTTGGTCCATTAATAATATCTGGCATAAGTTTGGGGAAGGGAGGAACCTCACATGTGTTCAGAATTTGCAAACATGTGCTTAGTGTCTTCTACGTATGAACTCGTTTTATTCACTCAACACAAAATAAGGGTTTCCTATTTTCTCCACTTGACTGATGAAGAAACAGATGTTCAAAGAATTTAATTAACTTCCTGGAGGTCGTCCAGCAAGTCAGCGGTCCAGCTGCAGTTCACGTCCAGTTCGCTGTGTCCTCGTCGCTACTCTGCTGCAGCCACGCCACATCGCAGGGATCCCAAGGCCAGCTCGAGGTTCAGCTCCTTCTGGGTAACATGTTTTTCTCATTTGAAGTAAGGACTAACCCAGGAGATTGTCTGCCAGGGACGTACATTTGAAGCTGAAGGAGGGTCACTCGGATTGCATGGGGCTTGTAATCACTGCACTGGAGTCGCTGGAAAGGAAAGAGCCAACCCTGGGAAGAAGCAAGGCATTTGGAAGGGAAGCAAGTGGACGCGGGGAAGGGAGGAGGCAGGGAGGAGGAAGGCACGAAAAGCTTGAGCCCTGGTAAGGTTCTTTTGCATCTGGAAATACACCTGCAGTGTACCCAAATCACCTTGCTCTTCTGCTCAGCCCGTTTTCTGCGCCTGGGACAATCCAGGGGAGAGACCAGGATGTTGTAGCCTCAGGCTCTCTGCTGGCTGAGTAGTAGAAGGTTACTTGCCCCTGGGCTCGGTGGGGCTCAGCATGCTCCAATCCTGAAGGCGAGGCAGCAGTGCTGCGTGTGGCTTAGCAAAGCAGCTCAGTTGGGGAAGCAAAGCAAGGGCACCGGGTGGGTGAGAGAGGCGCCCTAGAGGTCTTCACAGTACCCAGACCACGAGCACGCTTTAGCAACTTGCTGGCCGTGTCAGAATTAAAAAGAGTCACACGCTAAACCGACTCCAGCCCGAGCCTGCACTGGTTACTGGGGGAGGAGCTGCCTCGGTGAGAGGGGGGCGTTCGTTAAGGAGGATCACGGGCTTCCAGAGTTCAGCAGGAAAAACAAAACGCTTGGGCCGGTAGGAATGTGGGCCACAGCTGAGGAGGGGGTCCACACGCGCGCCAGGAATTTGTCACTCCTGCCCGAGGGATGTCGCAGCCTGGACTGTCCTCCAGGAAGAGGGTCCGGTCCACCGTGGAGCCAAATGCCCCACCCGCTTCCGCCCACCCCTCACGCACCGGCCAAACAACACTAACGGCAAGAAAGGGCCTCATTTGAATTTCTTTGGTTTTAATTATGGTGAAAAGTGAAGCGAGCGGTCCATGCCAAGACCTTTAGGAAGAAGCAAAACTCAAGGCGATTCAGGCCAGCAGGAGGGGGGCGGAGGAGGAGTTCCAGCCAATTAGCCTGCTTTGTGACAGGGCCGCTTTGCCCCACCCTCCGGAAGCCTTAATGGCGCTCCTGTGTCAACAGGACCTCGGGAGGGGAAGGAGCCGCGAGCCCGACCTCTAGAGGAAGGGAAAAAGAAAACGAGGAGGCCCCAGAGCGGGCCCTTGACTGGCCTAACTGCTGTCATCGTGTTTTATGGAGCCCTCCTTGGGCTGTCCCGGCCCCTGGGAACCGGGCTCGGAGCTGCAGTCTCGTTCCTCCCTTGCCAAACTGGCTCCTCCGGCGTCTGGAAGCCACAGTCTCCGCCTCCCTCCCCAGTGGCTCAAACTTTCCATGGCTGGACTATTAAAGGAAAAGCAGCCCTGCTGCCACCCTCAACGAGCAGCGCTTACAGGGTGCCAAACGCCTCTGCAGGAGTCCCGAAGCTCGAAGCGTCTCCTGGGTTCCGGAGGCCTCGGCCTGACCCTGGCAGAGCCCAGACTTGCTGAACCGGGGCGTGGGAGGAGGGGCTCTCTAGCCTCTGTCCTCTAAGGAGGGTGGAATCCATAAATGAGACTTGCTCTTGGCCTGTCGTGCACGAAAGGACATTTGATGCTGGGATCTTAGCTGTGATGTCACCTTGAATGGACTAAGAATTTCCTAATGGGTTAGGGGAACACAGTTCTAGGTGTGCCAGGATGACTGACAGGTAGGTTGCCCGCTGAGGAGAGAGGGCCCGCCCCAGAAGTGGGTGGCAACAACCAATAGGCTTGTAGCCTGGATGTAATGAAAAGGGAAAGGAAGTGTGGCCTTTGCTTGCAGAATCCTAGGCTTCGCCATCCGCTTTGGACGTTCGGCTTCCAGTGTGGACTGCAGTTTTCTGTAGCGGGCCTCTGGCTTTCCCACCGACCCACACCAGACCGCGCGGCACACCAGGTTTCATCCTCCGGCTGCACCCCTCCCGCACACGGACAGCCTCTCCACATTCTTCCACCGCTGACACACACTGGCCATGGGAGCCAGCCTCAGGAATCATCAGGCTCTCACATACCGTGTGCTTCTCCTCCAGCGAGCCCACTAATTCAGAAGTAGAGTTTGCAGAAGGAGGAAGAACAGAGGGGCTCTGCGTGATAACATTAGAAAAGCATGCAGCTGGGGGTGGGGTGTGGGGGCAGAGAGATCAAGAGAGGGTGCGGCTGGGGTTCCCAGCGGCCTGGAGAGCCGTGGGCCGCCTGATGCTCCCCCAACCCCAGCACACCTCAAAGTTTCAGGGGACTAGTGAACGCATAGCTGGCCTTGGCACCAAGACAAAGCCTGCGTTCTGCTTCCAGGCCAGTTCGATAAGGAGAAAGCGGCGCGCTGGCCGGTTCAGGTCACCGAGGCCAGAGAGCAGGTGATCCTAAACCTCGTGGTGCTTCCTTCAGTTGGGTCTCTGTGGAAAGTGGGTGACCTGGCGAGTCTCCCCCTCTCACTCTGCTCTGTGTGCTTAGGAGGGATTAGGGCCCGCTGGAAAGAGGTCAAGCATACAGATTTAGGATTGAACGGATCTGGCTCTGAACTCCAGCCCCATTTTGCTTTGTAATTCTAATTGCAGTCTCCTCATCTATTAAGTAAGAATAAATGACTTTTCGTTGTGCAGGGGCAGGGGAATGAAGGCAGGGCTCTCACACCAAATACGTCCCTGGCCTTTGTATACGTGCGATGCTTTGTTGGTACCTATTCAGGCCTTGTCTGCATGACTACACTGCACCGACAAGGCTTGACTTTGCAACCCTCTTGCCTCAGCTTCCCAGCATGTTTAAGTGCACGGGCCTGTGCTCCTGTCATTAAGGAAAGAGGCAGAAGGCCCAGTCTGGAGATGTCAGTCCTGCCGAGATCCTGCGGAATCCCAGTCGTCCAAGATGTAAGCTTGTCCCAGAAGCGTGAAGAATATTTCTCGTCTCCTTCCGCGGCTGGGTGTGAACTCAGGCACTGGACCCGGCCACGCTTCAGAACCAGCTGGTTCGGACACAGGTTCATACAGAGAGTCACGTGAGTGGGCTCCACCAATGAGTGCGCGGCTTGGCTGTTCTGCCCGGCTCGCTCTTCTTCCCGCGAGATCGTGTGTGTGTGCGTAAGGACGCACGCGGTTTCCTTCCCTCAGTTTGAATTTCATCACTTCCTCCCTTTCCACCCCCATGTATCTGTTTCGTGGAAGCACTTTTCCCAGGATTTCTAGCCAGCCTTCCTTGGACACAGCACTTTCCCCTCTGCCTCGGCAGAGGGCAGAGCAGGGCGGAGCACACAGTGCACTCTGGTTACAAAGCCAGGAGGGAGGTGTGAGATGTTTTCTGGGAGACACGCCCAGGGCTGTGTCTCTCCCTGTGACAAAAACCTTGTGGCCGTCTTTTTCCTTTTTAAAATCCCTTTTCTCTTTTCCTACCCCTTCCTTCGGCCCCCTCCCAACTGAACACGTTCTTCCCACTTCCTGACGTCTGTGCTGTCTTTCACTCTTTACTACTCTTTGGGTCTCACACAAGAGAAATAATGCAGTGCTTAAACTTGTGTGTGCATGTATTTCACTTAACATAATGGACTTGGAGTGCACCCTTTTACCTGAAAACGACTCGTCTACCCTTCGTCACGGCAGAGTGGTACTCCACTGCATTGTAAATACCAGGTTTTCTGTTCATCTGTTGATAGGCACATGGGCTGTTTCCGAAATTTAGCTATTATAAATTATGCTGCCATAAACATGGCAGTGTGGATGTCACTGTGGTATAATGCTTTTAACTCTTTGAGAAAAAAGACACCTAGAAAGGGAACATCTGGTTCAAACAGAACCTCTAGTTTTAGTTGTTCAAAGAATCTCCATACTGATTTCCACAGTGTTTGTACCAATTCATACTCCACCAACAATGAAGTTACAGTATACTTTCTAGCACCCAAACAAATTAAGACAGCAAGGCAGGCATGATGAAAGGGATGGAGAATGTGAACCAAGGTGTGGACAGAGCAAGGAGCACAACGATGCTGCTGGCCACAGGGTCTGCTCAGTGACCCTATCCAGCCCACAGGGACAGACACAGTGACGTAGCTGAATCCACATGAGCACTGTAAAATGGGGAAGCCAGCCGCTGCCTGGTCCACACTGGACAGGAGATGCCCTCTCTCCTTTCTGCCACCCTGTCGTCTTGGCCACTGAGCAGAGTCAACCAGAAGTCACGGCAGGAGGCTCCGTCGACAGTGAACCTAGAGGTCAGTATCACAGAGCACAGAGGGGGCCTAGGAGAGGCCGGTGGGCCGATGGAGAAAAACTAAAGTGTGGTAGTGCCCCTCCATGGTGCCAGCCCAAGAGCATCTCAGCCCCTTGTCCACTTGGTATGCAGACGGCCCTGGCATTGCCCAGGAGGGGCCACGGGAAAGAGCTCCTTGGCAGGATCTGCTCCCAGCAGCCCCTCCTGTTGGGTGCAGACCCCCACCCTTCCTTCCCTGCTCCCTGCAGTGGTTCTGGGCTCACCATCATACCTCTCCTCTGCTCCCTAACACAAAGCACCTCTTGCTTCTGTCCCGGACACAGCCTGGTCTTTGAGAGCCCGAGCAGTTTCCTTCCACACTGGTGAGGGTGGGAAAGAATGAATGTCCAGCGAAAGGTGTCCCTCTCCACCAAGAAGTCAGGTGTCATCTCCCCAAGTATGTTGCTTTTCAGTGCATCTGGGGATATGGCTGGAGTTACAGGAAAGAGAACTCCTTAAGTGGACATCATTACCGTTATTATTACTGGTAGTAGTGCTGTCATCCCTTTAGCTGCATGAGGATAGACAGAAACCCTCAGTGGCTGCAGAGAGATTAAAATGCAGAAGGTTGAGTCCTGCACCCTGGGAAATGCCGCTCCCCAGTCTGCCTCTGCACCACCACAGTGCCAACATGTCCCGGCTGTGCTTCTCCAAAATCATTCTTCTAGACTCCTTCAACCCTGAGGAGATTTTTAAAAGCAGAGCAGAAGTTCTTCTTCTCCTGAGAAATACCCTGATGAACATTATTCTTCAGGATGTTTATTTCTTGCCATAAAAACTGTATTCCTGGCTTTGGGTCAGTGTGATATAAGAAACCAGAATAACTATGACAGGTGGAGGGATAATCTTTGGGGCTTTTTGCTTTGTTTTGAACCTCAAAACAGACATTTTCGACACCGTCCATAGGTCTTCGGCTGTTTCAAATGCTTGTCTAAACTAAAATCCATTTTCCTGTCTAAATATACAGCAAGTTCAAGCTTGTTCCCACTATTACACCTTTATTGCCTTGAAATTGGTGAGATGTATCACACACAGAAGATGGCGAAAGCAGCAGCTTCTGGCTGACAGGTTAACTCGTTTATTTTAAGTGAGCTTTCTTTGAGACAGCGTCTCACTATGGAGTCTAGGCTGGCCTTGAACTCATGGTGTTCCTCCTGCCTCTGCGTCTGCCTCCTGGGTGCTGGGGTTACTGGTGTGAGCTGTCGCTTTTCTTCTATCATTTCTATAGTGTTTTCTGTGAATGCTACGGTCAGATGCACACGCGCATGGCCTTCCATAGTTACCCTCCCTATGTAGATCAAATCTTCATTTTCCATTTCCCGCTTTCACCAGTGGACCTCGATGTGTGCCACCTCTGTATGTGGGGCTGACAAAAGCACTGTGGAGGGATGGCCCCTTCGGAGACACGGCTGCCCACGTCCTGCGTGTCTCCCCTCAGCAACTGGAGGTGACCAGCAAACCTGTCTCCTCCAGCTCTCCCGCCCTCAGCCTCCCTGCCATCGCGGCTCCGCACTCCTGCTATGTCCCTGCTGCTTGGGACAGGGCTATCAGGGACCAGCAGGGCAGGCGACTGAGCCCCCGAGGGGAAGGGGGGACAGGAGTGACCCACAACTATGGCCTGTCACCTCTCCTCTGGGCATTTGTGCCCAGCGGTGCCAGGCTGCAGCTGAGGTGCGGAGGTTAATTTCCCTTCCTGGAGGCGCCACCAAGGGAGCAGCTTGTTCCTTGACCGGCCCTCTGCCATGCTGCTTGTGTGAAAATCAGCCTCATCTCCTTTTAGTTGTGCGTCCCGGGGAGGAGAAGGTGAGCCTGGCCCACAGAGGGAGGCGGCCCACACAGGGCACACGCAGACCGCCCCTTTTCTCCTCTTAACTCGCCCTGGGCTCTCCACTTGTGTTCCTTCAACCACTTCCCAAAATGCACAGGCAGCGCGGAGCCCTCCTCGCGGGCTCCTGGGCTCAGGCTGGGTCGCCCCGCTGACTCTCCCTGCTCACCCTGTGAACCTTCCACAGACTGACTGTCCCACAAAGCTGCAGCAGGCCTCCTCAAAGGCAGATGGGACTATGTCATCCCGAGGTACAAAAATGTCCAGTGGCTTGAAGGAGCCCTGGTCCCGAGTCTGTTTATTTTCTCCACTCCACTCGGCGCCGTGACTGCCTCGTGCATTCATGTTTTCTGCCTGAGCACGGGCTCTGCTGTGCGGCGTCCATCCGCAGCCCCGGCCCAGTCCGGGCCCTAGGCTCGGGCGGCATGGACACGTCCACTGCGCAGGGAGTGGGCGGAGCGCATGGTTTTCATGACGCGCATGGTTTTCATGACGCACATGAGATCAGACCCGAGGACAAAACTTCCTGTCAGCTTCTTTGTTTGAGTGGCTTTGTGATATGTTTATCCAACAGTGGATGATAAATGTGACCAAAATGTCTGAAAAGCCTTGTGCCAATAAGAGTCTTGAAGAGGATAGAGAAGCTAAGACCATTGCTCTTGATCAAAAGCCAGATGTAATCAAGGCTGGATTTGCCCAGGGATATTTAGCTTTATAACTACAGACTTAAGCTATAAAAACACCAGTATTATTGAAGTCTCTGCCGGCAAAATTACTCTATTATTGTGAGTCTAAATAGGAGACCCAGATCTCCTATTTTCCCTTTGTGATCATTATTTTTAAAGTGATTTCCATAAAGAGGTTCCTCATCAAGGCTACACTGATACAGATCACACCCTCGCCCAATGAATGGGGGAGAGAGATGTAGCTCATGTAGGAAAATGTTCCCTTGACCCACAGAGAGGTCTCAGAAGAAGGAAGTTATGGCAAGTCGTCAGAAGTCACAGCTTCTCAAAAGCAAATGGAGGACCCTAGCACACAGTGCCCTGGGTGTCTCCCACTTGCAGAGCCTGGCTCTGCACCTGACGGGCCACAGGAGCCTGAGTGCGTGGAGGCTAGCTTTGCCTGCATGCAAGGACAGACTCACACATTTGTTGTGTATCTTGAACAGCCGCCAAGAAAGAGCTTGAAGGTGGTTACAGTGAGTGGGTGAGCAGCGAGGGAAATCACGATGTGTACTCTTTGAGGTCTGCTGCAACTTCTAGCGAGGATCATCAGGAATCATGTCTTTACTCTCTTCTGACAATGCCCACTTGTGGCTCCGCCAGCACATAAACTAGCTTCTGGTTCCTACAGCCAACGTGACTCTCACTAGCACTTCTGATTAGTGTTTCAAGTTGGAAATGGGACCCCTGTATGAGCATGAGGAAGAGCTGGAAGTTGTATGAGTTGGGTGCTGTGATATGGTTTCTGGTGTGAAATAATCCTCTTTAAAACTAGAGTTCTGTTTTGGTGACTTCAGAGACAAGCACTGAACTGGAGACAGGAACAAATGACCCTGGACAGGTTACTTTCCCTTGCCGAGCCTCAGTTCTCACATGTGTAAGTGGAAGGCACTTGAGGAGTTAAAACTCTTAGCAGGCCCGGGGAGGGTTGTCCCTACTGAAAGGCATTAAGGACACAGCAGGAGATACGGAGGAAAAGAAGCTTTGGAGGAAAGAAGCTATGTATCCATCACCTATTGCTAAACAAACCACCCCAAAATTTCATGCTTTGGATAGCAACATGTCACTGTATTTCACAAGTCTGTGGTTGGCCGGGCCGAGTTGGGGGTCTTCCTACACCTGGCGGGGTAGCTGGCCATATAAGTGCTGCACCCTGTGGGAAGCTCAACCCCGCTAGGAGCAGCCAGCTCGCTCTCGTCCTCCAGGGCAGCCACATGGCCTCTATTATCTGCAGCCTGTCCTGACCTCCTTTACAGTAAGGAGCCCAGGTTCCGAGAGGAAGCTGTTCCTGGAGACACCCTGCGGGCCAGCATTCACCAGACTCCTGCTGGATCTCTGTCATTATCCCAGCCCTAGAATGGGGGACAAACCCCAGGGAACATGGCTATGTGAAAGAGAAGAAATACAGGACTTGGACAGGATGCTGCAGAGTGAGATGTGTTTGCCAAGTGTGACTGCCTGCCTTCCCCCACGGACTCCGCTGCTGTGTTCTCGGGGAGCCAACAGGACGCACTGGCCTGTGGTTAGCTCCTAGTCAGCAGCAAGCCCCGCCCACCTGGAGCTCACCTCTGACCCAGGTCCACAGCACCAAGCTTGGGCTTCAGAAAAGTGACTGCCTGATAGGGATTCAGAGCTGACTGCCTGCCAGGAGATGGGCTCTAGACGGAAGAGGTGGGTCCTGTGGGTGTGGCCGAAGTTCCTCTTCCTCCCCAGCTCCTCTCTTGACCTCTCTCTGCTTCCTGTGTGCCATGCCTTGGGCATCTCTCCTGGCACCCTGCTGCCAGCCAAGCAGCTGGACCTGCTTCCCTGGCTTCATAGGAATCCTCCTTAGTCATGCTCTTGGTTGGTGTGAACTCCTTGAGCGTTGGTGACTATGGTCAGATCTTGGGAGTGAGCAGAGAGATGGTAAATTGTGGCCCTGCATTCTTGCTCCAGCATGCAAGGGAAATAAAAAACTTTGTCCAGAAATCTCAGTGTCCAAGTGCCTCAAAACTTATGCAGAATGTCCCCATAGTCTCCTGCCTTCATTAAGGAGACATGAAGGAAGCGTTGATTGTCTTGGGTGCAAAAAGCCAGGTTAGTTTTGAGTCCACAGTTTCAGCAAAAGGCAATAGCCCCGGGAGCTGAGGCACCCTGACGGAAGAGGACTGTCTGACGCCCGACCCCCGGGCCTGGAGAAAGCCTGGCCATCTCCCTGAGAAACAGCTCAGAAAGGAGGCAAGGCTGGCAGGAGTCTGCAGGATGCCGCAGAGACGTGCCAGCAGGCGACCTGTCCTGGTGAGTGAGAAGAGAGTGCAGGACGGAGACCTGATGAGCGAGCAAGCCGTGGCTTGGTGCGCCTCAGACAGCGAGTACCGCTAAGCAGGCGGGCGAAGTCGCTGTTCACAGGTTTCCTTCGAAGCAAGCAGGCAGCCCCTTCCCCCTGGGGAGAGAAGGCTCCTGATGGAGGCCCCATGACAGTGGTGACAGGACCACAGGTCCCGCCCCTTCCACTCGGGGCCCTCAGAGGCCCCTCGTGGTGTGGACTAAAAATCCACATGAGAGACAAAAACACTGCTCCTTGGACCAAATGGGAATTTGACCTGTTTCTTTTCAGAGCGCATGTTCAGATTTCGTTCACATTCTTCTGAACTTTATTTACCACAAAGATTGATGTGACTTTTAGAGTACAAAGATGCAGAAGTCCAGAGAGGTAAGCTTCAGCATAGGCCAGGAGAATTGGAGAGAGGTGAGGTTACAAGTGGCATACAGACGCCATCAGGTCAAGGTACCCAGGAACAGAGAAGAGCGAAAACCAGAAGAGTCATCTGTTCTATACCGGCATTCAAACTCAGAGCCCTGCATCTGTCAAGCAGGTGTTGCACTGCTGAGCTATATCCCTGACTGGAAGAGTCATTCTTTAAAAGGTATCAATTTTACATTTGTTTCCCTAAGGATAAGGTTCATTTAAAAAAAAGAAAAGTACCACTCAAAATCAACCATACACACAGAAAATAGAATTGAAGCATAATTTTAAGTACCTGGAGAAGTTAGGACAAGGAAGTTTGGGACTGGGGTGCAACCCCACCCCCCTGACAGCTCTCTCTCGCCTGAGACCTGCAGGGCCCTGGGTTCAGTCCTTAGTACTGAAAGCAGAAGAGACGGCGTGGACTCTCCTCGTCCTATGGGGACTGTCCACTTCCTCTTACCTACCAGACATTTCTCGATCCTTACTTCTGTGAGAAAACAAAGTTTCTTAACAGGAAGTTCTGATTTTTACAAGAGGAATATAAGTGTTCTTATAAGTGGATGTTTTTCATTATCAATATGAGAACCACGTATTTCAAAACCGAGAAGAAAATTCTCTCCCTGTTTGGCCCTGGGCTTTTCCCATCCACTGCATATGACAGAGCAGGATCGTCTATTCCTGCTGTCCCTGTGAGGCCATCTACATGGGCACCTACGACCGGTGGCGTCACCCACCAGCCCCGGGAAGCAGATAGGAGCTGGCTGAAGACTTGTTCAGACAGCTCGGCGTTGGCTGCTGCAGGCAGCTGCGCACTCTCGGCTAACTGGGGCGGCCCTGTCGGCTTTCCTGTCCCCCATCGAGTTGCCGCTGTTGAGTAGGATGCCGAGGGCATGGAGGGCCTTTGCTTGGGACCGAATGAGTGCTGAGCCTGGGAGACAGACAGGACACTGCCGGCTGGAGTGGCAGGGTGCTTTGGGCCGTGGCCCCCCAGACACAGAGAGGAAGGCGCATCACTTCACGGGACAGAAGCCGAAGCCGGGTGAAGTTCTCCAGGTGGGTACTGGGCTGCTGGTAAGCGGGAACTCCAGGGAACCACGGTGAGAGGCGTTAGTGCCGGAGATGCCGCTGCAGGACCAGGCAACGTGGAGAATGAGGGGTGCCAGGGGCCTGTGTGGCGCTCCAGGCGGCCACTGGGCCTGGGGCCGGGGCGACAGGGGCAGAACATCGTGACGGGCCCCAGGGCGTGAGCGTCCTTCCCTGAGCCTCGGTACTGGTCTTGCTCCGGCAGTGAAGGGGCCCAGCTTGGCATGGACGCCACCACCCTGGATGACCATTTGGGATGGGGCTGTGGAGGGCTTCAGGCCTGCGGCCCCGGGGGCGCTGTGTCCTCTGGCTGGAAGCCGCTCTGCAGCTGCTGTGCGGATGTGCAGGGCTGCGGGACGGCCATGGCCTTCGAGAGCCTTCATGGACCGACCTGCCGCCCTGAGCCAGGGTAACCACAGCTGAGGGTCCCTCGCTGTGTGGCCGGGCGCTGGCCCAGGGGGTGCAGGCCCCGGCCGTGGCGGCCTCTCTGGCTCTCCCTGTCAGGGCAGCCGGCCGGGCTCTGAGGCTCCGTCAGTGCCTGCTGCGGAGCTGCGCAGACACGGCCGCCCAGATGCTGGGCCCTCAGTGCCGTCCTTGTTGCCCTGCTGCTGCCCCTCACCCCGCCTCACCCCATCCCTCCCCTCTGTGCCACTTGCCATGTAGCGCTGGTTTTTCTCTTGTTTTTATACGTGTCTGGGTGGCTCTTGGTGAGGGCTGAACTGACCTCCGCCCTGCACTGAAAGCAGTGACCGCTTCTTTGCCACTGCGGGCGGGAGTGTCGAGTAGAATTTTTGCTGCCTTAAAACTTACACTAACCTCTCTCAGTGCGTGTTTGTGAATGGAGCACCCCTTCACTGCACCCCAGTCCCAAACTTCCTTGTCCTAACTTCTCACGGACTCAGCCCTGCCGCTCTGCCTGCCTCTCCCCTTTCTCTTGGTCGTCTCTTTTGTGAAAGATCTAGCTTTCTGCTTCGTAGTATTTTTTTTTAAACTCTTTATTTATACCTTAGTGTCTCATATAAGAGAGACTATGCCATATTTGAGTCGTCTGACTGATTCCACTTAGCTTGATGGCTTCAGGTGCGTCCATCTTCTGACAAGTGCCTGCAGCGGGTTTTGTTCGTGGCGGAGTAGTGCTCCCTGGCGTGTGCACAGCACTTGTGCTGGATCCCGCCTTCTGCTGATGGACACAGAGGCCGCTTCCAAGAGTCAGTCGTTACAGGTTGTGCTCCAAGGTGACTTCAACTGACTGAATGTGTGACCAGTTAAATACTGGCTACTTCCACCCAAACAGACAGACGAAACCTGTGTATGAGTATGTGAAGGAAGGGCCATGAAGAGGCCCCGACTGAGGGCTTCACGCCATACGTGAGACACACTGACCGCTACAATGGTCACCTCTCTGGGCCTGAGTCTGGTCCCAAGGACAAGACAGAAGCCCACGTGCTCCTAAAGCTGCAGTCCCCAGGCCCTCGCAGCCAGGGCCAGAGCACCATCTTCCGGACTTCCAGAACGCCGCCTGGCGTATGGTGCCACGTCTGACAGGCGAACTTGTCCACCAAGCCAGAAAGACGGACTCAGGACAAGAAAAGAGCAGAAGTTCCCAGCCTGCCTTCCAGACGCCTGGGAGGGACAGGCGGGGCAGGAGGAGCGGAGGAGGAGAAAGCATGCAGGCGGCACCAGGGGAAGCAGCCCTGTCTGCTCACTTGAACTCGGGCGGGGATGGGCCTCCAAGGCACACTCCTCAGCCTGGCTATCCCGCCCCAGCTGTGCGCTGCTCCAGCTCGTAAAGCGCAAAGCGTTCCCCCCGAAGCCGAGTGCACGGGCTCTGCCAACAAGAGCGGCGCTCGTTCCAGAGGACAGGCCGGGTCGTCTGCGTTTTGCGGAGCGAGGAGAAGCGGGCTGGGAGGCAGAAGCCTGGACTCTGAGCTCACGCAGGGCCGGAGTCAGGAAGGCTTTAGAGAAATCTAACACCTCGCACAGCCCAGCCCGGCTGGAAAAATAAATACCAGCCCCGGGGCAGGGGCCTGGTGGGTGGCACTGAGGCCCACAGCCCCAGAGCCCACCTGTCAGGCTGCTGCAGCCACAGCCTGGCCTGAAATGCCAAAAGACCGCGCAGGACTCACTGAGCGGCCATCAAATGCAAAGGCCGAGGACGGAGGAGCTGCCGGGCTGGAGCCTCGGAGAGCACCAGGAGGGACAGAGGGTAAACACGCAGGTCGTTCGGGACTTCCCTCCGGGACGGCTCACCCTTCCACCTTTCCATCTGGGGTCAAGTTAGTTTCGGTCTCTGAACATGGTCATGGCTACAACAAGGTGGTCTGAGATGTGTGGCCTCGCTGGCGCTCTCCATGCTCTTTCCCCCTGGAAATGCAGGTGTTGCTTCCTTGGGGACACCACCACCTCTGCACACGTGCACTGAGACTCGTGAAGACCACGGAAGCCACAGGATGTGCAGCCACACTCCTTACACAGCACAAAGGTGGTGGGAACGCAGCCCAGGCCTGTCTGGGGCAGTGAGGCTGACCGAGACAACAGCAGTCTGGGTCCTTGAAACACCCCAGATTCCTCACTCTGAACACGAACCCTTCTCAGAAGAAAAGTTTACACACATTTGTGAAGAAAGAGCAATTTCTTTTTTTGAGACAAGGTCTCGCTTTGTGGTTCAGGCTGGCCCTGAGCTCAGCCTCCAACTCACATCACAGCAATCCTCCTGCCTCTGCCTCCCAAGTGCCGGGATTACAGGTGTGAGCCACCACGCCCGGCACTGTGGTATGTGGTACTGGTTGCTGCTGGGCGTGAGTCTCCACACCCAGTATTGTTATGTGGTTACCGGGGATCGAACCCGGGTCTTTGCGCTTGCAAGACAGGCGCCGGAACCACTGAGCTATATCCCCGGCCCCAGAAAGAGCAATTCTTACACTTGGCTGACAGGAGTGTCTGAGTTCAGCCACTACAGAAAGCTGTGGAGTTTCCTCAGAAAACTAGAAACTGCGCCACCGTGCGATCCTTGCACCGGCCGCCCTGGTAGGTCCAAAGCACCTGCTGAGATTTCTGCGCAGCACAGTGGACACCTTCCACAGCCTGTTCGCAGCAGCCACGACGCAGTCAGCCAGGGTGTCTTCCAACCGAGCAGCAGGTGGAAAACTGTGGCGGCGGGCCTGTCATCTGGCGAACATTATTGTGCCATACGAATGAGATTGTGTCACGCGCAGCAACACGCCTGGAACCCGAGGTCCCCGGGTCAGGGTACGGGTCAGAAACACCCAGGATCATGTGTGTATGTGGGAGCTCAGCAGCTGAGCCCAAAGAAAATGACCAGAAGGGGGCAACGGCCACGAAGGGTGCCCGCCCAGTCCCTGTGAACTGGGTGGCTCTGCCCCGTGTCCTGCTGCCATGATGGCGCTGCCGTGGTCAGCTGACCACGGCCGGAGCCCCCGAAGCCCCTGCAGTGCAGCCAGACGAAACCTCTCCTCCTCTAAGTTGTGGTCCAGGGTGATGCAAACTGTGCCAGGCCAGTGACAGACGCAGCGGCCCAGTTGAGAGGGTCGTGGGGGTGCAGAGAGGGGGGCTCATGGCCGAGTCCCGGAAGGGAGTGTCTTGAGAGTCTCAGAGTGGCATCTGAGCCCCGACACTCTAAGGAAGTGGGGAACAATCCAGAAGACATGGAGGCCAGGTCAGGGCGTGTCCAGATGGGTCCCATCCCCCACCCCGCCCCGCCTTGTCTCCTGGCCCGGAGTCATGCAAGAAGTGGAAGACAGCACAGCTGAACAGACGAGGAGTCGAGACAAGCATGGCGGGCGGCTGCAGAGGTGGCCGGGCCTCGAGCCTCAGAAACCTGCCGGAGCGGAGCGAGAGCTTCCAGTCCGTCTTCTCCCCACAGAAGTGGGTGGCCCCGAAAGAGCTGAGTGGTTGGACGTCAGCTAACAAAGGGTGATTTCCTTCTTGGTGTGGGGGCCACCCAGCCGCTACCAGGCTTCATGAACGCTGGAGACCTGCCTCGGCTGCCGGGCCTGCAGTCAGCAGACGGTGGCTGGCGGCTCCCGGAGTGGCTGCCGCCCTGCGTCAGCTGGGCGTCCAAATGGCTCCTTCCTGTGTGACAGCTGGGTGTGCGGGCAGCTGGGGCCTGGCTGGACTGCCACACACTCTCCGCTCAGGGCGGGCCGGTCCCTGGCAGAGTGGCTCACAGTGAGCAGACCGGGCCCAGCGACAGCTGTGTGGCCGTGGGCCTCCCGCCTGTGGCGCACGGATCTGGAGGCCTGTGGCCTGGGTTCCCGGGAGTGTGGGGTCCAGGGTCACAGTCCCTCGAGGAAGACGTGGCCAGACGCCTGTCTCCAGGCCCCAGATGCGATCCTGTATGGAATCCGGGGCTGTGCTCTTTAGAGATCGTTTTGACCTCCGTGCGTCCCACACAGCGACCAGCGTCCAGCTCCATAGTGGCCATAGGCTCTGAGAGGGACAGTCAAGGCCGGGCCGCAGAGCGATGAGCACTAGTCAGCACAGAAAACCGGCTCAGCCCTTTTAATAGTCCGGAAAAAGACGTGAACTCAGGAAGAAAAAGGCGTAACTGTTCTCCCCTTTCGCATGTACTGTCCGATCACTTAGAAAGATGCCACTGGGAGGGGACAGGTGTGGATTCATTGATCCAAATGTGGGTGGCTGCCTGGAATGTGAAAACAATGCTCAAATGCTGGCCTTTCTTTCCCTTCTCTCTCCCTGTTCTGTTTCCTTAAGTAAGGGAATACCTGAAGCTTTCTAAAAGTAAAGTCAGCAAATCGAAACCTAACTAAATTACAAGCACTGTCATGAAAGCTGGTTTTATTTAGACATTTTGAGCCAGGCACGCTGGTTCCCGCCCATAATCTCAGCACTCCTTAGGAGGCTGAGGCAGGAGGATCACAAGTTCAGACCCAGTCTGGGCACTTAAGGACTTAGCTAGACTACGCCTCAGCATAAAATTTGAAAGGATGAGAGACGTAGGTCAGTGTGAAGGCCCTGGGTTCAAAGTCCGGACGGAAAACAAGGAGGTGGGGGGGAGGAGACATTCCGAAGGGGTCTGTGGACCCCACTGGTCAGCAGGGTGGGCTCGGCCCAGGAGGTGAGTCCCACTCCAACCCAACCTGCACCCAGCAAGGAAGACAACGGGGAGCCCCGCAAGCCTGTTTCCAAGGTGGAGTCCCGACCCGGCCCACGGTGCCAGGCTGCAGTGCAGGGCTCCACCCCAGAATGCCTTGGGCGCCCTGTGCCAGGCTGGCATCGCCTTAGTGATGAGGCCCTGCTGCTCACGGACAGAGGACGTGAGGCCTCCCACAGCTGTTACGTCTGTGCCAAGGAAAGCGGCTTTCACCTGACACACAGGAAGAGCCCTGGCGATGCCCCACAGTGCTCTCTGCAGGGCTGCCACCACTGCCCCTCCCAGGCCACCCAGAGGCCGGGTGGAAACAAGGTCAACACAGAGCTGGGGGCCACTCCGCCCTGTCCGGGGCCGGCTGGTACCAGAGAAAAACACTGTTCACAAGCGGAGAGGGTAAGCGCCAGGTAAAATATTTGTTGTTAGACTTCTGGGCTCATTCGTGTAACACGAGCGCTCGTTTCCTAAACGACTTTCGTGATGTCTGGACGTACGAGCCGCTTCCATCCTGGTGTCCCTGCCGTGCAACCCAGCAAGCGACAGGGCCTCTGCCATCGATGAGACGCTGTACACGGAACATCAGCAGGGGCAGCGGGTGATGGGCTGTGTGATGCCAGCCAGCACTCTCCTGCAGATGTGGCAGTGCCACTGATCACGACACAAGTTTGTCCTCGGCAGGAGCCGTACCCTGTGGGGCCAAAGGTGATAGTGTCCATGATGCTAAAGGGCGCTGAGGTCAGGAGAAGTGACTGTCTTGTCCCAACGGCGGCTTCCATGGGATGTTTCTTCCCGCGCTCACACGGGGACGCCCTGCCGACTGGCTTCCCAGAACATCCATCGGGATGCCCAGTTTCTGACAATATTTTTAACTGTCACAATTTCTTCATATTTTATCATCTTCCAAGGGGCTGTATAAACATCAGTCCATTTAAACCTCAGCAGTTCTGTGAAGAGGGCGATACGTGTATATTGCCACGTCACCCAGGCTAGCCTGGAACTCCTGGGTTCAAGCGATGCTCCTGCCTCAGCCTACCTTGTGGCTGGGATGACAGCTGCCCCTGCTCAAGACACAAGGCAGATTCTTCGAGACCCCTTTCCTAGCTGGGGAAACTGAGACCTTCTAAGTAAAGTCAGCCTGATCAGCAGCAATCGTTAGCACAGCCAATAATCCACCTTCCGCAGCCCACGGAGAGGACCTGTTTCAGATGCTGAACCTGAAGCAGACGGGCCGAGATTTAGTCCCTTTTGGACATAACAACAAAAATGAAGGCTCGATGCAGACTGGAGCATGGGCCTCCCCGAGCGCCAGCACTGGACTGCTGAAACCTTCGGGTACTTTTATCTCTTTGGGGGGGTTTTTTGGTTCTTAAACAAGAGAAATAACCCACGAAAAGACTGGCAAGGTGCCCGGGACACTTGTGACCCAGGCACGCAGCGGCGGCGGCGGGGGGTGCCCTCTGTGCCTGTGCAGTGCCTGGACCCGATCCCCAGCAGATGCACCAGGGCCCTGCACTGGAGGGGGTCACAGACGCCCTAAACCCTGGCTGCATGTGAACTGGAAGCAGAGCGCACAGGAAGGGCTTCAGGTCCCCACACCACCACGGTGGCGCACAGGGAGCGGCCTGGACCCGGCTGCTGCCCACGGACTGCGAGGAGAGCCACCACTGGACTCCAGCTGCACCATCTCCTCAGCAGCTATAGGTGGCTGAGAAAGCCCGACCCTCTGACCTGCACTCCACTCGTGTGGACAACATGAAACCACAGGTGTGTTCAGCCTGGGCGTAGAGCCTGAGCGCGGGGAGGACTGACTCACAGCGCATCAGGAGCAACAAGAGATCTGATGCTAAGTGTGCTGGGAAGCCTGTCATCCTGGCATGGAGGAGGCTGAGGCAGGAGGGTCGCCAGAAGTTTGAGGCCTGCCTGGACTACTTAGTGAGAACTTGTCCCAAAGAAACAACAACTCCGGTCGATGTAGAACAGAACCAGCCCTATACAATAAGAGCTCAGAAGGGGAGCAAGTGGGGAGTTCTCCCAGAGCGCAGAAAGCAGACCTAGCGAGTGGAAATGGTCACCGTGGAGCACAGCAACCTGGCCAAGTGTTTGGAACAGCTGAGCTACCCAAAGTAGAGAGACTCTGTCTCCACCGGGGCAGGGGGCTTTACACAGGTGGCCCAGAGCTCAGCATTCAGTCTGGGCCTGGCATCTGAGGGTGCCCACCTCTACTGGGCACAATACAGCGCCGTCCACGACAGAGTCGGGGATAAACTTGCCCGTATGCTCTGGACGAGGCCGACCCACTTCCCTCGGCGACCCGGACGGACATGCACTGAGCACCAAGCCTCAGCCCCGTCAGCTCGAGTCCCATGTCTCAGGGATTCATGGGGTAGAATCTGTGGCCTCACAGTGGCCTGTGGGCTCTGAAGCCGTTACTCCATTTCTGACAGTGGGGGAAGGTCAGATTAGGAAAGGTCTTACACCCAGGAGATGGAGGGGAGAAGGAAGTGGAACAGGAACTGGATGTGTTATGAGCAGGCACCGGCCCCCATGAGGAGTGTCATCGCCATGCAAACTTGGAGCAGCAGAACTTAACATGTGCACAGAGCCCTGGAAATAGGAAGTGGGGAGCAGAACGACGCAGACCCTTTGGCAGCCAGAGTCTCCGCCCCAGACCTGGTGCGGCCGGCCGGGACCACAGATGACAAGGGATGGGCCTCGGCGGGTCCTGGACGCAGGGGCTGCCAGGGCGCGGCAGGGCGTCTGCCCTCTTGCACCCCTCCGCTGCTGTCACCAGAGAGAAATCTGGGCGGCCCGTGGCCCCCGGGGGCGAGTCCTGCCTTTCTGAGAGCATCTTCCAGGATGTGCTGTCTGATCCTTGGGCCGCTGGCTCCAGCAAAGACCTCAGGTTTCATGACAGCTTCTTCGGCCCAGGCTGAACACTTGTTTACAACACAGACATAGAACTGGCTCGATCCTCCTGCCTCAGCCTCCTGATCACTGCGATGGTAGGTGTGTGCACCACGCCTGCCGACATGTCCCCTTTAAAAACTGAAATGCAGTGAGGGCGAGGTTTGGGGAGGGCAGCTCAGCACCAGGGTGAGTTGGCAGGCCGGTGACCCACGTCTCCTGACCAGTCTGTTAGCACGACAGCAACTTCTTTTTTATTGAGACAACAATGAAAGATTCCTGCATGTGTGTGTCGGAGGGGAAAGAATGACCCTGGCTGTTCTCTGCAGGCCTGACTTTGGTGGGTCTGAAACATGAGCCAAGCACTGCACAGACGCAGCCGCTGCAGCTTCAGCAGCCGCCGCCGAGACCGCAGCGAGCTCTGCCCTCTCCAAACAAACTGAGTCCAGCAGCAGCTGCGTGTGAGCTGCGCCCTCACTTGTGGGGCCCAACTGTGGCCACCCAGCGAGCCCTGGGGCACGTGGGCTGGGCCGTGGGTGGGACAGGGCACTGGCTCAGGGTAGAGGGGCAGCAGGAAGCTGCCTGCTGCCAGGCGTGCAATGTCCGCCTCCTGCAGCCCCTGGCCAGAGCGTGACAGCCTCGTGCTGCTCCATGTGTGAGGCCCCGAGGCCCCCGCCGCCCCTGTGAGCCCCAAGACTCGGCCAGCCAGCAGTGCTGTGTGCAGGAACCCGACAGCGACCGCGTCCGAGGAAGAAGAGGAGGCAGCTTCTGCGTGAGGCCTTGCGAGAAGGTGCGCTGCCCTCTGCCCTGGCCTTCCAGGGCAGACACCAGGATTCCCTGGTGTGAGGATTCCACACAGACCCCAGGACTCCCATGACCAGGTTGGTGAGAAGGAGGAGGAGGACCCTGTGGTCAGGGAGCAGAATCTGTTACAAGAAGCGTGGCTGCGAGTGTGTTTCCCAAACCCTGGTACGAGCTGAGCAGTCTAAATGGAGGCTGCCCCCCTGGACCTCCCCTCCTGGAACAGCAACTCGGGGAGCTCGCGCTCTCTCTCTGTCTCTCTCTCATTTCCGGTCCACATGCTCCTGACTTCCTGCCTCTGGCTGTGATTCCGTCCTCCAAGCTTGTGAGACAGCAGCTCAGATTTATGAAGTTTGCTCAGAACCCACTGTTTCCTGTTTGAAGGTTCCCCCGAGACCCGGGACAGAGGACAGCAGAGCCCGCGGGAGGGGCACCATGTGCTTCTGCCCTCCTGTCTGCTGTCAGGCGAGGGATGTGAGGCCCTCCCGGTGGCCTGGGGCTCAGCTGCACTCCCAGAAGCCTTGGAGGGCTGAAGACTTCTCTTTCTTAAGCTTCGGGCCCACAGAGGATCAGCAGTCACCAGGAAAGCGGTGAATTATCCTTGTTCTACCTGAAAGAAATCTGCTACAGAGCTGGAGATTTAGCTCAGTGGTTCTGGCACCTGTCTTGCAAGCGCAAGGACCCGGGTTCGATCCCCGGTAACCACATATAATACTGGGCGTGGACACTCACACCCAGCAACAACCAGTACCACATACCACAGTGCCGGGCGTGGTGGCTCACGCTTGTAATCCCAGCACTCGGGAGGCAGAGGCAGGAGGATTGCTGTGATGTGAGTTTGAGGCTGAGCTCAGGGCCAGCCTGAACCACAAAGCGAGACCCTATCTCAAAAAAAAAGAAAAGAAATCTGCTACAGATGTTTATAAATGCAAAAAGGAGCTTCCTCACAGAGCCTTAAGCTTTGGAAAACAGGCATGGGCCCCACTTTCCGCTGCACCATTCAGCGCCCTCTGATGCCGGAGAACGCAGAGTGAACGTGGTGTCTTTAGATGTAGAACAGCACCTGTCTCTGTCGTGTCTCTGCCTTTGCCCTGTCACCCACGCCAGCCCCAGCACCTGTGAACTGTGGTTTCCTCCACTGAAAAGACAAGAAGACTGAAGCCCGGCCACGTGCTGAGGAGACTGAGGCTGGGAGCATCCTCAGGCCTGGCTGGGTCGGTGCCGCCTGCGCCTCCCGTGGCAGGCACGTCACCTGTCAGGAGCCTTCGCCGCACCACTGTCCTTCCCGCCCACGGGGCACTTCCAAGAGCTTTCTGGAGGCGCCTCTCGGCTTCTGAGATGAGGACTGTGGGCCAGTCCTCACAGACGTTCCCGTCAGGAAATGCATGGCCCATATAGGAAGGTCTCTGCACCCAGGACTGCGAGAACCAGGAGCCATGACATCTACTGAACAGATCATGAGACTGAGGCTAGGAAAACAGTCTCACCGTCCCCTGGTGAGATGCCTTCCGTGCTCGCTACTTCTCCTCAGCACTGTACTCACAGAACGCAGAAGGGTTAAAGGAGTCAGCACGGACTTGAGAGGACGCTGCCCTGGCATCCCCGCATGCCCCAGGCGTGCCCAACACTGGAGCACTTGGAGGTGCCCGGACAGCAGCAGTCTGGAAGCGTTTCTCAAGTGGAAGCTCACATCGCAGCCTCGCGTGGGCAGACGCGGGGCTCTGGGCTTCTCTCCCGGGCGGGAACAAGCTCAGCCTCTGCGCTTACTTCTTTCTTCCGGCTGCGTCCGAGGCTCGGGAGGCCAGACCGGGCCGCTGGGCTTCTCCTCCGTTGTCGCCTGGAACCAGCTGTGCTCTGAAAGCCCCTGGGTGCTCGGCAGACGTGGGCTTGCTTGAAGAAGAGGTCACCAGGTCTGAGAAGCTTTGTCTGGCTGCACTTCAGGGCCTTAGTCCATGATCAGAATGTCCCTGCTGTCCCCAGATCCCCCAGATCTTGCCAGCGTGGATCACCTTGTGTCTTCTAGATGTGCACACACCAGGCAGTGCGCATCCCCGCAGCCTGGCCTGCTTGCCTGGGTAATGACCTTGCTCTGAGTCTGTGGCTGAGTAGAACATCCCTGTGCAGTACGTAAACCTCCCTGTGTGGTACACGCGTGCGCGCATACACACACACACACACACACACACACACACACACACACACACACAGTTGCCATGGACATTTGGATCATTTTGACCTATGGGGGTCCCATGAAGACCCTTGCACTGCCTTCTGGGGAGCAGTTCCTTGACCTGCAGACAGTGTGAGCCCCTGGTCTTACGGACTGGCCGTGTCTTGTGGGACCACGGGAGCGATAATTCTTGGCCTCATCCCACCGGCCGGGCAAGGCCCTCATGGCTCCTCACTGCCGGCGAGTGCAGGAGAGTTGCTGGCCCGTGAGCCTGCAAGGCGGCTTGTTCTCCCTCGCACGCGTCCATCTGGAATGGGGCACCTGGCTGGAGGGCGAGGATCAGAGCCGAGCGTGGGTTAGCACCGACCCCCAAGGCAGCAGATCCCTCCTCTGTTGTCCCACAACCTTGACTTGTCCCCGACCCCTGCTTCATTTGACCCTTAAATATCCCTTGAGCCTTCTTCCTGCTCCTCTCCGGCTGCTGGGGTCCAAGTCAGCACTCGCACGGTTTTGCAAACACAGTGCCCTGGAGTCCAGTTTTCTGAGCCCAAGCTCATCTCGTGTCCTTCCAACCCCACCAAGGTCACCCAGGCTTCGCTTCGGCCATATAGTCCGCGCCTGACTTCTCTGCTTCCCTCCTGGCAGCTGGACTGCCAGGACCCATGACAGTGTGTGTCGGTGCCATGCTCGGCTCACTCTTCTTACCCGCTAAGTTCCCTGGCCCCGCCTGGCATTTCCTCCCAGAACCACGTGCTGAATAAATGAAAATCCATTTTGAGGTGGTTAACAAGTAAACATTCATTCAAAGGGCTCTTGAGAAAGTGCTTTCTTCTCAATCGGAAGAGCTGGAGCAGTGTCTCGGCACACTTGACTCATACAAGACTGTTACCAGGGCAGTGGGTACCCAGCCCGCCCCGGGCACACACAGAAATGGGGTCCTGGCTCCTCACGTGACTTGGCACATGGCTGATCTATGGTAGCCACACTGCTAGCCAACAGCCACGGGGCTCATGTGGCGTCCTGGTCACCTGAGGGAGAAGCCGGACCATCTAGCCTGTGTGTGCGAGTGCGTGCACCTGTGCACATGTGTGTGTGACTCTGTGTGTGTGCACGCCCTGTGGGGACATCCAGGGCAGAAGAGTAGCTGGGGCTTGAAGGACTGGCAATATTTGAAGAGCAAATTCATACGGCCATGTATAGTTTTTAAAAAAGTACCAAAACTTAGAAAAGGGAAACGGTCTCACAATATAACAGTAGGATTCTTACTAAGTTCATTGCAGGATCACTCAAACTGGCTGGCACTGACATGGGGGAGGTCTCCTGCTGCAAGTTCCATACACCTTTGCGGTGGTGCGTCCATCTCCTGCACAGCTGTGTGAATTTATTGCTGCGATGCAGCTGAAATCGGCTTTGCCGATGACCCGTTTCCTCCCCTCCAACTCACCTGGCTTTAGATCACTCTGAACAGAGCAGACCCTGTGGTCTTGGGCCCTCCAACGCTTCAGTGTTTCCCAGGAAAGAAATCACAGAGCAGTCGCTGATGGGCCCGTGTGTCGTGAACACGGCCCTTTCCCTGCAGCGTGTGTTGCTGTGTGTGA
Source organism: Petromus typicus (assembly GCA_004026965.1). NCBI lineage: Eukaryota > Metazoa > Chordata > Mammalia > Rodentia > Petromuridae > Petromus > Petromus typicus. The sequence goes on along the minus strand of PVIR01001512.1, from coordinate 92,670 downwards.
GGTGCTGAGCTAGGCTTCCAAACCCAGGCTGCTGTGGACTAGTCATTAGCTTCTCTGTACTGTTTCCTTGTTGGTAAAAACAGAGATAATAAAATCCTGAGACTTTCTATACACACTTTTCAAAGACTGGCCGCGGCGGCAGAGTGATGGCCAGTGCTCAGCCCATCTTTCCCTCAGTGACAAGATGGTTCTACTACAGGACCTTTAATCTGCTTAACATTTATTCCTAAATTTTTCTGTGAACCTCTCTGGGAAGTAACCTTAACATCTTTATGTAAGAATAACAGAGTTGGACCACCTGAAACAACAGAAGTAGGTTTTCCAAGGGCATCTGTTTGTTCTGGATCGGCCTGAAGGAGGCAGCTAATTCAGCCGGGCACCGGCTTCAAAGCAGTTCAGCCTGACCACCTGGGCCCGGGAGCCAAAGCACATGGGGAGCTGACGCGCCGGGGAAGGTCGCAGTGAGGGCGGGCGGGCGCGGCTCCGACTCCCTGGTGCGACGGAGCCTCCTGCTCACCACTTGCCATCCCAGCTGTGGCGGCTCAGGCCCACGACGTGAGGTCTGTGACTCCTGGGAAACCAAGTTCCCTAAAACATGAGTCTGTCTCCTCTTACAGAGCTAGGCATTTCTTACACAGAGGAAACCGAAAGCAGAGAATAGGAAGTAGATATTTGCAGAAGAGAAGGAGACCAGGAAAGACAGGGGAGAGGATGAAACGCAGGGCGAAGCTGCTGTGTGAGGACCAGTGCCCCGGGAACATGGGCTGTGTGCTGCACGCACGTACTCATAAAAAAGGAATTTCCAACCACATCCTGAAATTCACAGGACCCAACAGGACTGTGTGGAAGAACAGTCAGATGAAGAGGTGCATTGTGAGCTTGTACTAACTACCCTCGAGGAATGTAAGAGTTACACACTGCAAACCTGGGCTAATAAAAATAAAAATTAAACAACAGTAAAAGCCCCGACTCAGGATTTGAAAAAGAGACGGCACTGACGGACGTGACCTTTCTGCAAAGCCACGCACGCGGGAAAGGCAGTTCGGATGGTAGGAATGAAAATGAGTCTTTCAAACTTTCCTAAAACGTCCTGTCAAAACTGGCGGAGAATGCAAACACCACGTACGGAGGACACACAGTGTTAATAACAGTAACCCGGCCGAGCTGGGCACCTCCCGTCCCGAATTCCCGTCCTGATGGAGGACTAGAGATACCGAAACTCTTCCGTTCTGTTCCGTCTTCTGCCCAGAGCCCTTTCTTCCACGCTGGAAAGCATCTCAGTCCTGACATTCGACCTGGTGGCTCTGAGGTTTCTGCACTGACCCCTCTTCCCTGACCTCGCTGGCTGTCGGCTCCTGGCTGCCTGGGCCGGGCCGTTCAGCCTCCCAGCCCATGCACAGCTGCCTGGAAGCCTCTCCAGCACCCACTGCGCACAGCAGGACTGGGGAGCCCAGCGCGGGTCCCCTCTGGCCTCGGTGACAGCATCTGTTGTGTTTAATTTGGTCCAGACCAGGGCCAGCGCGCCTGCTGCCTGCAGTACTCATCAGTGTCCCTCTCTGGGGATGTGGCCGTGGGTCCTTCCTCAGTGCAGCCCTTGAAGAGCTCCTCGACCTTGCCCAGAACCTCCCCATAACAGCAGCAAGTTGTTTAATATCAAGAAACAAATAGTGGCTTGTGCACTTTTCTATTGTCTTTTAGAGACAGGACCTCGCTGTACAGTTCAGACTGGCCTTCAACTCACTATAGAGCCCAAGTTGGCCTTGAACTCACAACGATCATCCTGCCTCAGCCTCCTGGTGCTAGAATTGCAAGTGTGAGCCACCAGGCCTGGCTACAGCCAGTGAGTGTTTACAAAGGACAGCTTCAGTGTCTGCGGGAGCAGCACGCTCTCACCGAGGAGCTGTGGCCCAGGGCAGTGGCCTGTCCTCACCGCTGGTTTGCAGCCATTTTATGGTTTTCTCTCAGTAAGTTGTAGGCTACTTGGGATTTGTTAAAATTGAAGGGTTTTAATTATCTGCCATCTTTTTTTTTTTTTTTTTAGGGTTTTTTGAGACAGGGTCTCACTTTGTGGTTCAGGCTGGCCCTGAGCTCAGCCTCAAACTCACATCACAGCAATCCTCCTGCCTCTGCCTCCTGAGTGCTGGGATTACAGGCGTGAGCCACCACGCCCGGCACTGTGGTATGTGGTGCTGATTGCTGCTGGGCGTGAGTCTCCACGCCCAGTATGGTATGTGGTCACTGGGGAATCAAACTCGGGTCCTTGCGCTTGCAAGACATGCGCCGGAACCACTGAGCTAAGTCCCCGGCCCTAATTATCTGCCATCTTATGTAACATCAGTAATCCATTTATAAATTAAAATAAAACAACTTCCCAACATCAAATTGATATTACTACTTATTAATTTATTTTCTACTATAAAACTTCAAGTGAAATTCCGGTTACCTGAAGCATTCCAAAACGAACATACAATTTCTTAACTATTTAAAACTCAGAGCACACAGGACTCCAAAGACATGTTTTTTCGTTTGTTTGTGTGTTTGTTTTTCTGAGACAGGGTCTTGCTGAGCAGTCCAGGCTGGTTTCGAACTCCTAGCGATCCTCCTGCCTCAGCCTCCGGAGTGCTGGGATGACTGACAGCCTCTCCCTAGGCTGATTTCTCTGTGCCAAAGTCTAAAGCAGATCCCATCGACGCTCAGCTGAGACCTTGCACAGCCGCCAGTCCTGCTCAGCTCTGGCTGCCATGAAAAAGCCTTATGTGGAGCACCCATGTCCGGACCCCAGGACCCTACATCTGTGTCTACAGATGTTTTAGACATACAAGATGACTGCTAGCTGGTGGCTACATGCTCTCCCCAGGCAAACACGGAGTGTGACCACATAGGACCCGCCTGTGTCTGAGGTCTGGAGAGGCAGCCTGGCCTCCACCTCTCCCAGGAGAAGCCCAGGAGCCACTGAGCCTGCTGGGCCCATGTGTCCCTGAGTTTGCACGACGTGGGCTGGAAGAGATGCTGCCCTCACTGTTCCCCACGTACTCAGCACCAGGCTCCCCAACCCCGGGCTCGTGCAGGACTTGCAAGAGCATGGTTGTGTCCGCTACATGGAAATCACTATTTCCAGGGCAGGTCTCCCTGCGCACCCAGGCTGGTCTTGAACCTGCACTGACCCCACTTCTGCCTGGGTGACAGGAGTGTGCCACCACGCCTCCTCGCAGGAGCCACCTTAAAATGAGCAGTTGTTCACCTCGGGATCATTCCCTTAAATGGACTTCTCCAGAAGTGACAGACTTCAAACTCAACCAGAAAACAGACCCCACACTGTGCGCCCCTCGTCACTGGCCTTCAACTGCGTGGATTAGAAGAGCTGCCTCAACGCCTGGAGAACGAGGCCCAGCATCTGAAGCTTTCGATCCTGATGCTAATCCCAAAGGCAGCAGGTCAATTAAAACCTACGTATTCTTACAAAGTGCAGCAAAGTACAGCTGCGTGTTGAGATCTCCTGCATCACCCAAGGTCCCCCACACACGACAGAGCACTGTCCTCTGGAAGTCCTGCCTTTACTTCTGTGTCACAGAAAGGCTATCGGCCGCTATTTTTAAACTATGAGAATCTACGTGGAAAAATTGACCAGAGCCACCAAAAGAAATGGTTTTGATTACTCCAGGTTTCCAAGCCCCATAGACAATCACATAGTTCAAAAATGCTCCTTTGAACAAGTTAATCTAATTACGTGCACAAACAAACAAAACACACACCACAGAAGATAGGAAAACTTTCTTTATTGACATTATGGTGCAGATTTAATACCTGCTACGTAGAGGCACAGACGTTAGGGGCCAGTCACGCATTCGCAGAGCGGTCCCGAAGGCTGATGAGAGCCAAATGCAGAAGCTCCCAGGTCAGGCCACTCTGAGGATGTCTGTCTCGCGCAAGGGAGGAAAGGGCACTGTCAGCGATCTCAGAATGGAGGTTTCTGGGGTAAAACCCAGGGGGAGGCAGGCATCGGAGCCTATCTCTGAGGACCGCACACAGCGCCCAGGCAGAGTCTGCTCCTGGCCCCTCGGGGCGCCAGCGATGATGACAGAGATGCTGCTGCAGGGGGCAGCTGGGTCCCCACTGGCCTCCGGCTCTTCTTCCCAGAGAGACCCCTGGCTTCCTGGGGCGGAGGTGCGTGGATCGGCTTCCAGGGGATAGGGTTACAAAAGGCTGGTTCTGGGTATGAATTTCCATTGTAAAAACCTGCGATCATTAAAAATTCACAACAAAAGAAGAAAAATACTTTTTGAGGTCAAAGAAATCACTTGTTTTAAAATTCCTAGGAAAAAGGTTAAACGTCAAAAAGGCAAAATGTCACTGACTGATAAGCCAAGCCTGACTCACTTTAAGCCTGGAACCCCAGATGCTTTCGAAGGAAGTACTGATGCTTCCCAAATGTACTAAAACTTCAGTGGGTATGGAAAGATATATGATCATTCTAAGAATTCACATAATACTAAAACCACTATAAATAACGATGCCCACAAAAGCTTTGTTCTGAGTTAATCTCAGAAGCCTACAACTGGGCAAAGTGCTTCTACACTCAGAAGACCTGCTGCTGGTCTCCTTGTCTATACTGAGGTTCACGGACAACTTCACTGTGCACAGGTAGCTAAAATGACTCCAGGCTGCTTGGACCCAGGGAGTGTGACTGTGGACCCTTCAGCCAGGCAGGCTGCGTCTCCGTGACGCTGGCTCCACTCACAGCGAGTCCTCTGCGATGCGCCTGCAGGGTCAGTGCCTGTGATCGGGACCCACACAGCTCCCGCCGCATGAACTGATTTCACAAGCATCACGTGCTGAGGGCACAGATGATGACGGGCTGGAGAAGCACCGCTCCCGCTGGCGGGCAGGAACGCTGCGGTGGGCATGGCGCCGGCGACGCAAAGGCAGGTGAGGCAAACGCCCCATCCCTCAGCCACGGCCTCCAGCCGTCTGCCCAGACACCGGGCCGGCATGCCTCCCACGGGAGCTCTGCCCACGCTGGGCACACGACACGCTACTACTGTCCAGAAGACAATCGTGTGAGAGGAAAAAACCCCGCGCCACGCTGCTTGTCACACAACCGAGGGTGGCCCAGACCCACCCGTGAGCCTCCCGTTGGCGTAGCCGTAGCTCTTCGAAGCAGGACGAGGCTTGTTTTTTGCATTTTCCAACCATTCCTCGAACTTCCTTGCAGCTACTTCCTTTTTCTCCTGAAGTTCAGCTTGCCGTTGTTTCTCTTTTTCCTAAAATGATGAGGCCAAAGAATTTACAGGCTGCTTGGAAGTGAAATCAACTGGCTCAAAGCCCCCGATGGCTGGCCCCCCACAGCCTCCGGCCAGGCTCGGGGTGCGGCACCACGCTTGGAATAGTGGCAGCTGGGCCACTTTACCCAGATGAAGCACCACCCAGGGCCGCACGGAGCACGCCAGGAGATAATAGCAGCTCACGATAGGTTAGACCTGACTTAAATGTCTCGACCAGTTAGAAGTTCTCAGTCTCGGAAGTGTGGACATCTCGTGAAACATACCCACACCCTCTCCTACGCACATCCTGCCCTGAAGCCTGGAGGCCCAGCCAGCCACCAGGGCCGGCTCCCGACGGCCACCGCGTGCAGGTACCTTCTCTTTCTTCTTCTTCTCACACTCTTCAGCGTTTTTTTTCTTTAACCATTCTTGATATTTTTCTTTTGCTTTTTCTTGCAAATGTTCCTTCTCCAGCTCCTTTGCCGCTTTCTCCTCCATTTCTTTACTGACTTTTTGTTCTCTTTCTTTCCTTTTCTTAAATGAAAAAGGAGGCATTTTAATTAAAACACCTGCAATGACCCTCGTGTAGGGAAGGTGGCTGAACCCAATTCTCGCCCTCTACTACCCGCTAAGACAGGCAGCACATGTGGCTGGTGCGGCGTAAACACCGGCGAGCACACCAACCGGTCCCCACCATCTCTGCCAGGCTGGGCTGCCAGGTACAGGGTAGTGACAGAGCCTGGCACAGGCCCTAGGAAACAGCACATGGGAACACAAATTACAGTCTGACCACCCAGCTCAGCACTCTGATGGGAATTTGCCCTCTTTCCGAGGTGTCCCTCCCCTCCAGGGGCACAGCCAAGGCCTCACAGTCCAACCAGAGTGACTGCGCTGCCAGGGCAGGGGCACCGCTGGCTCCCCCGCCGACCCGCCGAGTGAGCACTGCGAAGCCACCCTGGCCTGCACACCCGGGGCCAGGAGTGCACCCTGACTCAGCCTCAGCACCCACGTGGGGCAGGACGTGGGGCCGGGTGTACAAGGGCCGAACCCCCCACGCTGCACCCAGCGGCCCTGCTCCGGCCTCCGCCTGCCCTGCCCTGCCCTGAGGACCACAGCAGCTCCACACCTGAGAGCAGCACAGGTGTGGCTTTTGGATTTCTGTTTTAGGAGGCAAGGCCTCACTGTGTATTCCAAGTCGGCTGGAACTCCTGGTAGTCCTCCTGTCTCAGCCTCCCGAGCACACACACCACACCCTGTGAGGAGGGTACGCATCACCCTGCTTTACACAGGAGGAAAGACAGGCAGAGCTGGGCGTGGCCCGGGCTCACACACGGGGCCCTGACAGCCGCAGAGCATGCGGACACAAATGAGAAAACACCAAAAAGTGAGGGTCAAAACGTGCAACCGATGGGGCCAGGGAGTTAGCTCAGTGGTTCCGGCTCCTATCTTGCAGGCGTAAGGGCCCGGGTTCGATCCCTGGTAACCACATACCATACTGGGTGTGGAGACTCACACCCAGTAGCAATCAGTACCTCATACCACAGTGCCGGGCGTGGTGGCTCATGCCTGTAATCCCAGCACTCAGGAGGCACAGGCAGGAGGATTGCTGTGATGTGAGTTTGAGGCTGAGCTCAGGGCCAGCCTGAACCACAAAGCGAGACCCTGTCTCAAAAAACCTAAAAAAAAAAAAAAAAAAAAGTGCAACCGACCTGGGCTAAACGCAGGGACGCAGTAATACACCCTCCCAACATTAAAGAACAAGGTATCAGGAGAGTCGGCGACTAATGAAAACAACTTAGAATGAAGGACTTTCTCACAAAAACTCCAGCTTGCAAGTTTCTGGTAGATTCTGTCCTGTGTGTAAGGAAGAAATGCTCACAAACAGCTACACAACACTGTTCCGGGAAACAGGAAAAGGGGCGTAACCGAGCTCCCTGTAAGAAACCGGTATGATCCGGCACGAGAGCAGGTGCCGGCATGGTCAGGCCCAGATCGCCCAGGCCCTGAGCTGCTCGACACCATCACGCATGAAAACCCAAGACTGATGAAATCAGGACATAAACAAAAGGAAAGAAAAGCCGTATGACAGATGTTGAAATAGCAATCGTCCCCAAAATTACCTTTGTAGGGTTTCACACAGTCAAAACTGCGCCAGGCAGGACGCGGGTGAGGGTGGGGGTGGTGAGAGATCTTAAAAGAGACAAAGGCTGGTTGACTCACACTGGCTAACTTTAGGAGTGTATGATACAGAACAATAAAACTGCGGTAATAGTATGACACAGGACACGGGTCAGAGAAGACGGTGTGGTCCAGCAGTGGGGCCACACGCTCGTGCCTGCTGACTTTCATGAAGGGTCCTCTCCAGTCGGAGCGCTGAGCTCTAAACCACACCACACATCAAAGGGGCTCACAGTGACATGGGAAATGCGGGGCTGTGATGCTCGCTGCTCAAGGAGGATGGAGACTACAACAATCTTCACTGGACGAATGCTTTCTAAATAAAGACAAAATCCATGCACTATGAAAGTAAAGAACTAAAACACAGAACATCATCGAAATGTGAAACTCTTGCTCTTTAAAAGCACCATTAGTGGGCTGGAGATTTAGCTCAAGAGCTACCGTGCCCACCTTGAAAGCACAAGGACCCAAGTTTGATGCCTGGTGCTGCCAAAAATAAAAATCAAAATACCATTAGAAAAACAAACGTGTCTGCACTGCCCATGTGACAAAGACACAGCCCAGTGACAGCACTTGTGTAGCAGGCACAGGCCCTGGGCTCATCCTCTACAGATAAGAAAGAAAAAGCAAGAAGCAGCACAGGAAGTCCATCAGAGCCAGACAGAGCGGTGTGGGTGCCTACAGTCCAGCCAGAGCCAGATGGGTTCAAGGCTGGCCTGGGCAACTCAGGGAGGGGTTGTCGCAAAAAAAATAATGACTCTTGTGCCTTTCAGGAGGGTGTGGGGATCAGACCCGGGACTTCACGTGCGCGACGCAGGACTCACAGTGTACTCTCTGCGCAACTCGGCCTCCAGCAGGACTCACCCAGGCTGAGTGCGGTGGTACAGGCCGGGGCAGGAGAGTCACCAGGGCTTGAAGCCAGCCTGACTGTATGACAAACTATCTCAAGAAACCAAAGCAACAAAGAAAAGAGACTTTAGCCAATGCACAAGACCTGAACCCGACAGCAAGAGCAGAAATGGCCGAAGTGGGAGATCCGGCCACCCGGCCCAGCCCTGACTAACCCAGCGCTGCCCTGGAAATGGGCTCAAGGGAAACTCGGGTTCAGTGAGGTAAGAAGGGCAGATGGGGTCTGACAGGACTGTGCCTGGGCCGAGTGCTTCCCACAAAGGGACATGGCACTGGCCACAGGGCCCATGAGAGGCCGTGCAGAAACCAGCCCCAAGGTCCTCACCCCCTGGCCAAAACAGCAACGCAAAGCATCAGCGGCGCAGAACAGAGTGGGCGAAGCTGCGCACAAGCACTTCGCAGAGGCGCGGGCCACACCATCTACAGGACACTGGCGGTGGCCGGGCTGGCTGCAGCTCTAAGCATGCTGCAGAGGACATGGGCCTCTCCCGGGAGACATGCTCCGGGCCCGCCTGTGCTGCTGGCCAGCAAGGCCGCTGCACGCTGGCCAGCCGGCGACTGCACAGAGAGGTGGCAGATGGCACACCGAGGCTGCAGTGGGAGAGTCACCGGGCACCAGCATGGGACACTGCATTTCGGGGACCCAGGGGCACACCGAGTGCACTGCCCTTGCCGCCCCTCGGGACACGCTCCTACAGAGACCCAGCCATGCTTCAAGAATTAAAAAGGACCGAACAGTAAGCCACGAGAAAGCACTGAAAGCAAAGGCTTTTTTGCAAAGTATGTAATAATGTTGCTAAGTAACAATCCAGCAAATGGCTTGTGATTCCAAGCTAAGAGCAGCAGGCGAGATGAGCATACGTTTTCTAAAGCCAGGAGCTCGTGCAGCGGCAGGTGCCGCTCCGGTGTCAGGCCCGAGCACAGAGGGAAGGTCAGTGGGCACAGCAGACAGGACGCATGGGGCAGGCACTGGCCACGGGAGAACCCGCGCTTCTGAGAGGAAAACAGCCCTTGGTGTCCTCCTCATGCAGGCGCAGAAGGGCAGAACCAGGGAGGCCCCGCAACACCTCGGAGCCGCGCCAGGCACCGAGTCCCGCTGGCTGGCCGCACCGACTACCAGGACGTCTCCAGGGCCCGTGGTCCTGCCTTCCAGGAGGGGGCCTGTGTCTGACAGGCGCAGTTAGGCAGAGAGGGCTGACAGGCTGCAGGAGGACCAGCGCTCAGTCCCGCCCGCACAGGTACACCTGTGCTGTGCCCACCAGCTTCAAAAGTATAGCACCGAGCTGGGCACAGCCGCACAGCCTAGGTGCCCTGTGCTCTGGGTGGCTGAGGCAGGAGGGCTGCAAACTTGAGAGCAGACTGGGCAACTTAGTGATCAGCAAGACTCTGATGGGCACACAGAGGCTTCTACATGACTAGAAGAGCCAGCGTGTGTTTCTCTGCAGATAGCCCGGTTATAGGAGAGGGTGCAGTGGGGGCCTCACTGGGCCTCAAGCAGAAGAGACTCCCAGGAAAGTCTCAGACACGCAGACAGCGAACTGCATGTAGGAAGCAGCCTGACTGGGACGATAAAAGGGAAAGTAAACTGTGGCACAGGATGAGACTCACCTGGAATAAATACTGCTGCCAATACTCTGGGAGGCTGAGGCAGGAGGATGTCAAGTTGGAGCCCCACTTGGGAAACTTAATGATTTAATGGGACCTTGTCTCAAAACAAAAACTAAAAACGTTCTGGGGATATAGTTCAGCATGAAGGCTCTGGGTTGGATCCTTAATACTAAGGACAGAGAAGGAAGGAAAGGAAGAGGACGGACAGACAGACAGACACCTCTCAAAATGTCTAAGGAGCACCGGTATCCCAGGGCAGGAAGCGCAGGCCCAGGTTAAGACTGTGGCAAATCGGTGTGTGTGCTGAAAATCACAGGAGATCCAGGGTGGGGTGTGGCACAGGGCTGAAGGCTCGCCCAGCATGCGGGAGACCCTCGGCTGGACCCTTGACAGCGTCCAACAGTAAGGTGGACTGGACCTTCCACTCCGCTTAAGCTGTGCTTGTTTTCATTTTTTTAAAAGTGCCTTTTTTCCCTTTGAATTTTTGCACTAAAACCAGCCCTCTGAGAAGACCGCTGGGTGCCGCTTATCTGCCAGGTGCGCTGGGGGGCCAGAGGTGGCCGCACAGGACAGGGGCCCATGGCGCCGGGGCTGGGCGGGGGCTGAGCAGGGGCACCTCGCAGGGAGAGGACACTCGAGCGGCCCCCCAGGGCTGGCAGAGACACAGCGGCACTGCCCTCACGCGCCGGGGTCTGCCGGGGGCGGGACTGGTACAGGGGATGGCCCGGCCCAGCACAGGACGGGCGGTGCTGAGGCCGGCGCGCGGGGACGGGCTCGGCGCCGCTCACCTGCTCCTCCTTTCTCTGCACCCACTCCTTGTGCTTCTCCTCCGCAATCATTTTTCTCTTGGCGCGTTCCTCCACTTCCTTCCTTCTCTCCCTCTCTTGACTTAGTTCCTGTGGATTTGATTTAAACAAAGGCAGCGTTCTGTTGTTGTTGTTGTTTCTGACACAGGGTCTCGCTCTGTGGTCCAGGCTGGCCCTGAGCTCAGCCTCCAACTCCCAGCGATCCTCCTGCCTCTGCCTCCCAGTGCTGGGATTACAGCCGTGAGTCACCACGCCCGGCACTGTGCTATGTGGTACTGGGGACCGAACTTGGGACCTTGTGCTTCCCAGGCAGACGCCAAAACCGCTGAGCTAAATCCCCGGCCCAACAAAGGCAATGATTAACGGATGTTGTATGAGTGCGTGTTTTTAAAGGACTGAGCTCAACCAAACTGCACTGTGACCGTGACTGAAGTGACTGGCCTGAGGAAAGTGAGCACAGGGACATGTGTGTCGGCCTCTACAAGTGCGCACGGTGGTGGGGACTTGTCTCAACACCGGAAGGACAGCTAACCTCCGGAGAGGGGTCTGGAGATGGGCTTTGGGCCCCAGATCACACACGCTACCTGCGGCCAGGTCCGTGGGCAGTGAACCTCAGACGTGCGATGCATGGCGCTCCCGAGGTGTGGCGGGTGCTGTCTGGGAGGGAGACTGGCAAGAGCTCAGAGAGGACTGTGGGCACAGCACTGTGCGGAGGGTGACGGGGGAGAGCGCGGGACCACACACTGCCAGCTCCCTGCGCCCGGCCAAGCCGCAAGTCCCAGCGGGATCCCCAAGGAGGCACTGGAGGAAGTGCACTGCGCATGCCAAGTTCCACCTCATTGCTCCTTAAACAACACAGCAGGCGCCATATGGGGCGCACACCGCAGCACTCAGGTGTCGGGAGGAGCTGGGAGGCTGAGGCAGGAGGACTGCCACAAGTTCAAGGCCAGCTGGGGCTACATAGTGAGTTCGAGACCAGCCTACATTACACATGGAGACCCTCACTCAAAAGACTAAAAGCTACAAATCAGAAACAGTGGAGCAGCTGCGCAGTGCACTTGGCTAGCGATGTGCAGCACTGGTGGGCAGCTGCCAGGGCCACCGCTAGCACCAGGGATTCGGGATTCGCATCTGAGGCCTGTGGTAGGCAGGGGTTGGGGAGGGCGAAAGCCGCTGCCAGGGCGCCAGCAGCAGCTCCTGGACACCGTCCTCCTCGTGGTGCCCAGCGACTCTCCGGATGCTCTTCGGGAACACACAGCCACTGCTCATTTCTGAGCACACACAGGCTCGTCCTGTGCCTCACCTCCAGCGCCCGGCGCTGCAGCCGCTCACGCTCCTCCTTCTCTTTGCCCACGAACCACAGCTCCCATGGACTCAGGACCCTGGCCGCGGGCGCCTCCGCCGGCTCTTCCTGACCTCTGCCTGCTTCCGGCTCCAGCTCCAGCTCCGGCTTCGGCTCTGGCTCCGTCTCCCTGCGCAAGAAGACAATATAGTCTCCAGCCAGCTGTTCACTCAGCACTGCACACGGAAAGCAGATTCCAAGAAGTGCTTCAACCACTGCAGCTTTACACATCTATGCACCAGCTAAAAAAAGGAAGCCCGGTTCTCAAGTTAGTTTATGCATCCTGCATCCGGTGGTGCCCACTTCCAAACTCATTTTACTTGGCAGGGCGTGGCAGTGCACACCTGTAATCACAGCACTCAAGAGGCTGAGGCAGGAGGATCCTCAGAGTTTGAGGCCAGTCTTGGCTGCACACTGAGCTCAAGGCCAGCCTGCACTACACAATGAGACCCTATCTCAAAAAAAAAAAGGCAAAAGCTCAGCAGTCAGTACCATGGTGAGGGGGCAGTTACCACAGAACTCACCCTCCACTGACAGCCTCGTCCACTGCTCTGCACGACTTTTCTCCTTTAAAAATACAGTTGACTCACTTTTTCCTACTGCTGCTATTCATTCATTTGTGTTCTTTACTTATATTCTAGGGGAAGGAGACACTGTTGATGTATCATTTCTTTTTTTAATTCTTGCTTTTTGGGTACTAGGGGTGAACTCAGGGCCTTCACAGTGAGCTATACCCCCAGCCTCCCAAATGCCAGCATTCCAGGCACGCGCCGCCATGTCTGGCTGGAACACCCTCCGCTGTCCCCGAGCCTCCATGCTCACTGCCAGCCAGCCGAGTGGCCCAGCCCAGTGACTTCCGACCAGACCTGGCTGAGCTCGCCTCTCCCACAAGTCCACGTGATAGGCTCAGGAGTAGGGCTGGAGCCGACACTAGCCCCTCACCTGGTCCCCACCTCTGCTTCTGCACCCCAACCACAGGGCGGGCACCCCATCTCTGACCCCGCCTCTCTCCCTGCCCGCTTTCCCCAGCAGACCCTGCAGCCCTGAGGGCTGTCTCCTCCCCTCCTGCCATGCTGCTCCCCACCTCCCATCTTTGGGGCTCCCCACACGCTGTTTCCCAGCCTCACCTCACTAGGTCACACAGACTGGGGGCCCAGACGGTGGAGTCACTCCTGGCTTTGAAGCCCTGCACCCCGTGAAGGTTTCGTTGCAGGCCGCTCAGGTCCCAGCACTGCCGGTCTCCATGCACAGTGCCCGTCAGAGCACTGCGCTGTCCCAGGCCCTCCCAGCACCGTGAGTACTGCCGGCTCAGTCCTCCCCTCACAGCCCATCGGTTTTTGGCTTTTCAGACAGGGCCTTACCACGGAGTCCACACTGGCCTTGAACCCATAGCGATACTCCTGTCTCAGCCTCGCTGGACCTCAGGCTGGAGGTCAGATTCTGCAGCTATCTTTACTGCCTGTGCAGCTCCGACAGATACCTGACTACTGACTGGGCTTCCGGCACCTGTCTACACTGCCACAGGCTCCAAGTTCCTCAGAGCAAGAAAACACAGCTGGACTCAGGGCCAAAAACACAAAACATTTGTCCAAAGAAGAAATCAGTCTAATTATCAGTTTTAACTATGTGACACTTTAAATATTTAACCTTTGCCTTAAGTTAACAGATGTGTTCAAAACATTTAGCAAATATGTCACATTTCTACCTCTGGTCAAGAAAGACTTGATAAGCAGCCAGGATATTTATTAATCTATCACTTTTCTAATAACAGTAACTTTTTAAAAAAAGAAAACAAAGCCAACGATGGTAGACGTGCTGAGGAAGACCTGGAACATAGGACGCTGAGGCAGGAGGATTCCTCAGTTTGAGGCCAGCCTGCCTACTTACTGAGGTGAAGGTCACTTTAACTACAAACCAAGGTTAAAAGGCTCCAGTGAGAAATCTGTGTCATTGTATTGCCAGAGGGGACAGCACACAGGGAAGTCTGTGTCATAGGCAGGTTGACAACTGAGATATCCTGAACTCACAGCACAGCTGAGTCCACATGCAAAATGCCGGTCCCAGTGCCTGGCGCTGGAGAAAAAGCATCAAACCTCACCAGGACCACTCACAGCACCAGACCCGGGCTGGGCTGCGACCCTCCTTCTTTCCATTCTCAGCAGTCAGCACCAAAGCTCCTGAGTAGGACCAAAGAGAAGTAAGGACATTTGCTAAAGAATAGAGTGTGTACTTGGTTCCCGAGGTATTTGCAAATAATCGCTACATCGCCGTTCTCTGCTCAGACACCTTCACTGAGCACCAAAGAAGCATCCTGCACCTGCTACCCACAAAGCGTGCAAGTTATGCAGCCAGTGAGTCTTGCTACTGCGGGACGTAAGGAAGCGCCACCCCCACGGCGAGGACCAGGGCTCTGGGACCCTGACAGCTGTCGAGGGTCACACATCTCTTTCTCCCCTTCAAGGCTCTGAGCTCATGCTGGGTCCCTGCAGCTGGCTCTGTGTGCTTCAGTCTGCCCAAATGCATCTGTGCAGCTCAGAGCAGCTGACTGTGCCCAAGGTCTTCGCCGAGTCCTGAAAATATACTTTAAAAGCACTCACGACCAACTCAGTCTTGAAGACCCAAGAATGGCTCAGCTGAAGCATAGCTCTATGCCTGAGTCCCATCAGGCCTCTCTCCTGTTGCTACCTGGAACAGGCAGCTTCCTGACCTCCAAGCCCTGAGGTGCTTAGTTCTGTCCCTCATCTGTAAAAGGCTCAGTGTTGTAAGTGTGGGCTTCGTTCACCGCACAGCATTCCGCAATCCATGCACTCCTGGATGAACGCCTTACCCTGACGGCTGTGTCTTGCCAGTTACACACAAATATTGTCACAAACCCAGCACCCTGGAGGCTGAGGCAGGAGGATCATCGTGAGTCAGAGGCCAGCCTGGACTAGTGAGTTCAAGGCCAGCCTGAACTACATAGGGAGGCCCTGTCTCTAAAAAGCGAAGATCCAAAACAAAAGGAACTAAAAAGCCTGCAAAACACGTCGTTCGTTGCTAAGAAAGGTCCCAGGACTCAGTGGTGCGGGGAGGGTCCAGAGAGGTTGCGGGACACAGGCCTCGGTGCCCCGCCTCAGTTTACCTGCCATGGCCCAGCGCCTCCGCTGCTCCGGGGCACACCCCCGGGAGCTCGCGGCCTGGGGTCTCTTCGTCCTCGTCCCCGCTGTCCTCGTCATCGCCGTCGTCGAACGGGAAGCCGGCGTGGCCCAGCGGGGACAACAACGACAGGGTGGAGTCGCTGCAGCTGGGGGTCGGCGACAGAGAGCCCTCCGCCGCCGGGGCCTGTCCACCAGACCTGAGGCCAAAGACGGCGCCCGAGGGCGAGCCGGGCACGGGGACGACGGAGGGGCGGGCGCCAAATGGGGGCGATGCCGCCCGACACCGCTCCACCGCCCGCATCGCGCCGCGTTCAAACCGCTGGCGACGGCAGCACCCTTGTGCCTTCCCGGCAGGCCCCGCGCGCTCCGCGTCCGCCCAATCCGAGCCGCCGTAGGCCGCATCGCCATGGCGACAGCTGGACGCCGAGGCTTCGCTGCAGGTGGCGCAGCGCGGCTTCCTGGACAACTGCAGGCTCCAGTTCCGCCGGTGGAGGCCTCCGTTCTCGCCAGGACGTGGACAGCTGGTTCTTGGTGTGCTGTGGTCTTGCGGACTGGATAGTACGTGAAGTAGGTTAGCTGTCATTTGATAAAGCAAATAGATTTTTTTTTAAAGGGGCAGAGACGGAAGCCATGAGTCTAGTCTCGCTCATCAGCTAGGGTTACCAGCCTTGGGCTCGATTTCTTTGCACACAAGGACGTACTTGATGAGGGAGTTGAGAGAACTCCACCCAGGGGTTTTAAGTCGATACTCAAGAGGGCACATTGCGACAACCTCAGGGAAGGCGCAAAGAGAGTGAAGAGAGATGATACACGAAGTGGATGCTTGGCCCATGCCGAGAAGACTGCCTACACTTTTACATCACGTCCAGTTCATGATGCCTGTTACTGGTAAAAATATCCAGGAGTGAATGTGGACAGTTGATACAGACAGCTAAGTTAGGTGGAAAGATGGAAAGCAGTCGGCCTGGCCCTGGGAGTCTATCAGAGGGTGAGAACACGTTAAGCTGTGGCGGCGGTGACTTTGAGGATGCGAGTCAGAGCGGCAGATTTGAACACTTCCTAGGGGATGGACTGGAGTTTGAGATTATTGGTGCCGTCCTTCGGGGCTTTCCTACCGAGAGACCATTTATCATTTATCATTTGCAGGACAGCCACCTTCCTCCACCCACTAAGACCCCTAAGACTAAGAAAACTGTAAGACTGGGGATTTAGCTCAGTGTTTCTAGCACCTGCCTTGCAAGCACAAGGTCCAGAGTAATCACACACCACAATGCCAGGCGTGGTGGCTCACACCCATAATCCCAGCACTCCGGAGGCAAAGGCAGGAGGATTGCAGTGAGTTCAAGGTTAGCCTGGGCTACATCGTGAGTTCAGGGTCAGCCTGAACTACAAAGAGACCCTGTCTCCAAAAAACAGACTACAGTTTATCGAGCAAGTTTACTGATGTTATCTTCCCTTGGGTCAAGATTACCTAAGTGATATTCTCATCATCTTAGTTGATTATAGTTTTTACTCAGTGTTTTCCCCTACCCAGCCTTTATGATTTTGCTCTATAAAATGCCCTTTGAGAAAAGGGTCCCTTGAGAATCCATTCAGGACCCCTCCTTACCTCAGGAACTACTATTAGTCCACATTCCTGCTCCCCAGTAACTTTTCCTACTCTCGGCCTCCATCGCTGTGGATAAAACAGCACACAAAGCTTGCTACTGACCAGAGTGATGGAGTCTGTGGTGAAATCTCAATCAGCTACATTTCGCCCAGGACAATTATATACTATAGAAATACCAGCAAACAAAGATGATTCAGAAGACAGAAGCTTTAATGAAGTCGGACATGCTGGCTGGGGTCCGGTGCAGTGCAGAGCACTCACCTAGCGTGTGCTGGGACTTGGGCCTGATCAACAGCATGGGGGGGCGCAGGGGCACCACATATAAAAGTACTTACGTGGGGAATTAATTAAAATTTCAGTAAAAACACAATGGAAATGAAAGAAAACCAGTGCAATAAAATTGGTCAAGGAAACCTGATGGTAGTTTTTTATTCTACTCAGAAGGAACTGATCTCTAGGGTCAGTGTGAATATCAAAACGCTGTCGAGTGGGCCGGGGATTTAGCTCAGTGTTTCTTGCGCCTGCCTTGCAAGCACAAGGGCCTGGGTTGGATCCCCGGTAACCACATACGATACTGGGCGTGGAGACTCACGCCCAGCAGCAACCAGTACCACGTTCCACAGTGCCAGGCGTGGTGGCTCACGCCTGTAATCCCATCACTTGGGAGGCAGAGGCAGGAGGACTGCTGTGAGTTAGAGGTTGGCCTGGGCTACACAGCGAGCTCAGGGCCAGCCTAAACTACAAAGCAAGACCCTGTGTCACAAAAATAAAAAATAAAAAGTTGGAAAATGATCTGCCACAGCCATGCCACCTCATCAACCCTCAGTGCTCCTAGCTCAAGACCTGATGAGAGAGGTAAACCAGTCACTTTAGGTTCCACAAGTTTTCCACTTTAATCCCTTGGATCTAAAATATCACACTTCTTTTCCTCCTTAAGATACTTTAGTAGACGACCTATGCCCTTTCTTTGATATTCCAAGGTCCCCATGACCCACCGTGGCATCACCTGTATCAAAACCGGAGCCTGAGGCCGAGGCAGACACCTGCCTGGAACATGGAGCGTGGAACGTGGATGGGAAGTGTTGTGCGCCCATCTCATTGCCCTCTCGCAGTGGCTGGGAAGCTGTTATCGGCGTGGGTGGAACTAAGCACAAACCAGAAGTGAGCTCACAAGAGCATCTCTGCCTGTAATCCTTGCTGTCGGACATAGGGTGTCACTACATCGTTCAGACAGGCCTTGGACTTACTACAAAGCCCCGACTGGGCTCACACTCACAGCGAGGGAGTCTGTCTCGGCCTCGGGAGTGCTGGGGTCACAGGCGTGGGCACCACACCGGGCAACTCTGCCTTCAGTTCTAGAGAACTGACTTAGGACCAGGTTACCTCTCTGCTTCTCCCTTCACCTCCACGGTCCCCTTGGTGTTGTTTTTGCCAGCTCTGTGGCCTTTCCTGCGAGTGACTTTCCTTTAGAATCCAGTCTGACAGGCTGAGCACTCGGACCCCACGTTGTAACAGGCCTGCACAACTCAGTGAGAGCCTGTCTTACAGTTAAAAAAGATTTTTAAAGATCTGAGGATCCAGCTGAGGCAAAGGCCCTGGGGTGAGTCCTGAGTACTGCAGCTAGAGAGGGCGTGGTGGGAAGGAAGGACCGCGCCGTGAAAAACAAGGCTGCTGCTGCTAGTCGTGCGGTAACACCGCAGGCTGTTCTGGAACACGCATCTCCCGGCGCGATGTCTCAGCTTCTTTGGAAATCTTCCACACCGAAGGCGGGGGCGTGACGGAGCTGGAACACACTGTGCGCTGTGGACTGTCCCGCGGGGTGGGTGAGGGCCGATTCTCCGTTGTGTGGTGGAGACTGGGAACACGCATGAAGTCGGACACACATGGGGACCTGAACTGAGACAAGTCGGTTGAGGTGTTCTTTGCAGGACCACGGATTCTCTGAAGCTCACTGAACTCTGCGCACTGGGCAATGTGCCGCTGACCGTGCCTCGCACCAGGCATGGAGCGGCTGGTCTGCCTTTAAGGCAGTCTCACTATGTAGCCAGGCTAGCCTGAAACCTGCAGCCCTCCTGCCTCAGCCTCCCTCCTCCTGGACCTGGACCACAGGTGTGTGCCGCCATGCTGGGCTCAGACAGGTTGTAACCTTTTGGTTTGAAAGAAAGATCTAATCAGTGGTATTCTCTTTGGTTTCACAATCCGGTTTGCATGGTAAGGTCCGGACATAGGATAAAACTTCTAAAATTTCAACAAAGTGTTCCTAAAATTTATAGGTAAATATCAAAAAAGCCTCACTAATGGCCATTTCCAACATTTCTTTTCATATCCTTTACAGTTATGAGTACATATCACTAAGTAAATGCACTGATAAACCCAGTTCTAAATTAAGGCAAAATAGATTACTTTCTAGAAACTTTAATAATTCAAAACGCATACAATATCATATATGATGTCATGTGTACTGCATATTTTATATACCTGCTATTCTATTTTTTAGATGAATGAAATCAAAAGTTTCCAGTAATCTGAAGTGTTAGGGAAAAGAACTTTTAATTAGGATTTTCTTTATCGGGTTATGATTTAATACTTATCATATGTGTAAATATACAAACATGATTGCAATTTTTTAAATTGGTAAATAGTTTCCTTACAAAATTACACACTAAGTAAACCCCTCCCACATTTTATACAAACTACATGATTTTGATATACAAAGATTCTGTTTTTATTACACTGACAATGTACAACCAAGACTATTTACAATGCAAAAAAGTATATAAACCACAATTTAACACCCTGCTGTGGCAGCCACTATAGTTTGGAGGTAGCTTTCGTGAAACAAAATGAGCAGAGGCCACATTTCCCAACTCGTGTTCTAAAAATAATTTACAGAAGATAAAATTCATATGCACAGTATGTACAGTTTAATTATTAAACTGCAATCGGGATTCACTATTTCGGGCCGGGATGACCGACGCGGCGGCAGACCTGGTAGGGGTTGGGCGCACTGCTGGGAGACATTCTGAGGAATCACAATTCTAGGACTCCATGTGGTAACATCTGGACTCTTAATTGAGAATCAAGTAAAACTTTTAGTTTTTAAAGACTTAGGACTAAACTTTTTTCCTTCTATCATCCCCTCAAGACATATCTGTCTACTGAATATTGGAGATTTGAGGGGGCGGTTATTTTGAGATAGGGTCTCAATGTGTAGCCCAGCCTGGTCTTGAACTCAGAGCAACCCTCCTCCCTCAGCCTCTTGAGTACTGGGATTACAGGTGTGTACCACCATGCCCAGCAGCATCTGAGTATTAAACAGGCTTTTTTTTGGAAATCAAAGCGGAGGGAAAACATGTGGAAATTTCCATACAATAGCACAGGTTGGGAGAAGCCAGCTCACTAAGCAATAAATGCTTTGGCCCACCATCACTCCTAGTTCTTCCAATTACACGCACAAAGTTACTTACCTCAATTTACTTCCTGTGTGATTCAAACTTAAACAGAGGCCGTACCAACAAAAGCGGACAAGGTCAGCAGCGTGACCAGCAGCAGGAGGGATTGCGATGGGAACAGGACTGGCCCCCGGACCTCTTGGGCGCTAGCACAAGCCCCAGTTCTGGCTTTTCCAAATCTGTGAACCCACACAGTGATCACCTCGCGTTCCACGTGGGAAATTACGGTGATACAAATACAGAGGCTGAAAACAGACGCTCTGCCATGAGAAAATAGAGCCCAGCGGCAGATAACATTGCTTTCAAAGCGCACGTGGGTCTAAATCCGACCCGGTGCACGACCAGAACTCGTAACTCTCATGTGCGGGCTGAAGCTCTGAAGGGCTTGCTGCCACCCTGAGACTAATGGTGAAAATGCATACAATTAGCAAGACTTTTCTTCAGTGACACAGAGTTGTATTTTAAAATAGTTTTAAGGCTGGGTGTGGCAAGGCTAAGGCAGGGGGATGGCTAGGAGACTGAGGCCAGTGTGGGCTTTGCAGCAAGTTCAAGGCCAGCCTGCTGTCCAGCAGGGAGACCGTCTCGCCCTCCAACCCTGATACGACAGCTGCTCTTCATTTTGCGCTTCGGTTGGAAATACTGTCAGTTTGCTCCTCAGGGACCAGGTTGCATTCTACCTGGCATGGAAAGTCCTCTGCGCACTGCGTTTGCTTCTAGCAGACCCCACCTCGCTGGACGCTGCAGACCGTTTGAGCAGCTTCCTTAGAAAATGTCCACTTGGAGAGATGGAGAAGCGGCCTCCTGCTCCTGAGACCGGGTGATGGATCACAGGTGTGCTTGGGGAGGCCGCCCTGCCTCAGCCTCACACCCCGGCCCTGGGCAGGTGGTAGGCGTCACGCACCAGTGGGAAGCCTCGGCTCTGGTAGAAGCAGGCACGCCCGCAGGCCTGCACCTGCTCAGAGCTGTCTGATACAAATGAGTCCTCCTCATCAGCCCAGTCCGAGTGGGCCGACTGTGAGCCACACTCGAACCAGCAGCTGTCCGGCCTCCGGCCCGGGGCCACTGCCAGCGCCGGGCAGCTGTGCGCCTTGACCAGGTGTCCACAGGCTGGTGGCCGGGCCAGGAGGAAGGACTCGCAGCAGTCACACACGGCCAAATGGGCCTGCAGGTGCGCATAGGTGCCACAGTCGGGGTACAGGTCCCGGGCCCCGCGGCTGCCCTGGCCACCAAGAGACGCGGTGGCCACCCCGCTGCCTCTGGCCACGCGGGCCCACAGCAGTGCCCAGTCCTCCCGGAACCGGGGGTTGAAGAGGATGTAGAGCACGGGGTTGAGGCAGGCGGGCAGCGGGAAGCAGATGAGTGTGACCGACTTCATGATCTCGGGGCTGATGGAGATGGCTGTGAGCAGTGGCGCGAAGGAGAAGAAGGCTACGGGGCAGAAGAAGATGCAGTTGCTGAAGATGAGCCACGCCACGTGCTTGGCAGCGCCGGCCCGTGCGCCCGCGGCCAGGTCCTCCTTCTCCAGCGAGCAGTAGAGCCTGGTGTACACGGCGGCCATGAGCAGGAAGGCCAGCGAGTTGAGCAGCACCAGTGTCACGGTGAGGCCCAGCGCTGGTGGCTCCCCGGTGGGGAACGGCAGGCACAGCGGCGACGCCGAGAAGTCCCCTCCGTGGAACAGCGGGATGCAGCCGGCCACCGCGGCACCCAGGAAGGCCAGGCCCGCGGCGGCGCGGAACCGGCCCTGGCGGACACGCTTCCTGCTCTTGGTCAGGTCCTCGGCGGAGCAGCTCCTCTCCACAGCCGCCACGGCCAGCAGGAACACGGCGCTCTCGGAGGAGAAGACGCCCAGGAAGCCGGCCACTCTGCAGCCGCTGCCTGTCTCCCACCCAATGCCGAAGTCGGCGAACCGGCCCCAGGACACGGCGTCCAGGAGGGTCAGCACGCCAGTGTAGACACCTGTGAGCAGGTTGGACACGGCGATCAGGCCCAGCAGCAGTCTGGAGGGCGGCAGAGATGCACGAGACGCAAAGGTGGTGACCACGACCAGCAGGTTGGCGAGCAGGGCCACCAGGAAGATGAACCACACGGTGAGGCGGATCATCCAGCTGCCCAGCAGGAACTCGCAGGGCTTGAATGCGCCTGGGGAGGACAGAGGAGGGAAGGGCCCTGAGGAGCCCACGTCTGCCCGGGGGACCACCCCCGCGAGGAGCCCGCTGCTGGGACTCGTGGCCCCTCAGAGCCTTTCCCAGAAGTGGTGAGGATCCAAGGACAGGACGCGGCCGGGCTGCAAGCTCCCACTGTAGCACGGACTAGGGAACTGAACACTGTTCTCCGTGGTTGGGTTTTTGGGCTTTGGAGACAGGCTCTTGCTGCGCAGCCCAGACTGGCCTCTCCTCCCAGCAAGCTTCCTGACTCGGCTTCCTGACTGCCAGCTGATGGGCCTGTACCACCGCGCCAGCGGACACGTAGGCCTCTGAGCTACAAACTGACGTTCAGCCCATCCCGGGGCTCCACACTTACCAGGGAATTTGCTGCATAACACATTTAACCAACACAGTTACTCTCTTTTTCTCAAATTAATGACCCTTCTTCCCTGTACAGAAGGTAGAAGGTGACACTACAGTGACTGTCTTACTACTTTATTAACTTTCCCATGACTGCTACTTTGAGTGAAATAAATCAAAAAGAAAAGGAAAGGTTGCATGGAAAAGTACAAAATAAGAAAAACAACTAAAGGTCATTACAAAGCAGTAGTCAGAGTTAAAGGACTGTGCAGCCAGGCGTGGTGGTATGTGCCGGTCCGCACGGGGGATGCTGAGGCAGGAGGACTGCTACAAGTTAGTGAGTTCAGTCAGCTTCAACTGCACAGTGAGACCCAGTCTCAGAAGACTGAAAACCAAACGAAGAACAAAAAAAGAGCCTCCAGAAAGTGCCTCCCACCCACCTGTGTGGCCGAACCCTCACCGGAGAGCACAGATCTCACTCCAGGAGTCTGGCCTAAAGTCCGGCACCTCTTGGCCGAGCTGCGGGTCCCCAGGAGTCCCTAGGGCTGCACCCACTGCCCTGGTGCAGGGCCTGGGGGACGTGGTACCTGTGGCAGGCGTGCAGTGGATGATGACCTGGCCGTGCTCCTGCTCAGCGCCGCCCGTGGCATTCCCCGCATCCGTGGCACCTGGGTTGGTGTGGGGTCATCATAAGGCACCGAGGGGCCGCATTCCCCTGGGCTCCTCCCACCCGAGGCCTGAGCGTGACAAGGGTGGCAACCTCAGCGCCACACACACTCTCGACTCCTCTGCTCCCAGCGGCGGCACTTGCCTCCGTCCTTGCCGGCGCCATGGCCCTGGAGACCGTCGCTGTCCGTGTTCAGGCTCGCGTAGGAGTCACAGCCCCAGAAGGCGCAGCACTGGTAGGCGTAGGGCACTGACAGGGACCTGGGGAGAGGTGGAAAGTGGCTGGGCAGCCCCGGCTCACTGTGCAAACCGGAAAGCCCTGGGCCAGGGTTAGACTGACGGGGACAGGCTCCCCGAGGCCCTGTATCCTGCTCTCTAGGAGCGAGCTCGGGAGGGTGCGCACAAAGACACACGAGTTACACACTTCCCCTTCTGAAAGTCTGGAGGCCAGAGAGATGCAGGTGAAAATGACACTGAGATCTCATCTCATTCCGCAAAGAATGGCTGCTATTGTAAAACTAACGAGCAACAAATGTTGGCGAGGCTGTGGGCGGAAGGAGCCCTTCTCCACTGGAGCTGGAATGTAGACTGGTGCAACCCCTGTGGAGAGCAGTGTGGAGACTCCTCGAAAAACTAGGATTACAGGTCCTATTTGACCTTGCTATCCCCTTGCTGGGTATATACATGAAAGAATTAAAAGATTCATATCACCGTGACATATGTGCACCCATGTGCATAGCAGCCCAGTTTGTGATAGCTACATCTTGGAAACAATCCAAAAAATAAAATGGAGAATTACTCTGTCATGAAAATGATAAGTTTGAGTCTTTTATACTCAAAGGGACATACCTTGGGCACATACTCATAAGTGAAATAAATAGGTCACAGATATGTAAATACTGTATCTTTTCTCTAGTATGAGAAGCTGAAGATGCAAATGAGCTCTAGAACATATGATAAATTTTGTGAAATAAAAAATATTCAAAGTGAAAAAGGTATGGGGAAAGTAATGAGGAGAAAGAAAAAATATGATCTTAAAAAAAAAGAAAGCAAGCATGTGTATATAGGGCGTAGGAGGTTCTAGGGCGGGCAAGAAAGTGAGTAAAAATGAGAACTAACTCATGTCATATACAGGTACAGATTCCCAGTGTTGAGTAGGATTGTGATGTGTATATAAAATTCACCAATAAAGAATTCAATTTAAAAAGAAAATTTGGATGCCAAACCAGCCGGATTTAAAATTTCCCAATATCACTGTGATTTACAGGGAAGCTGTCATGCTCAAATACCCTCTGGAACTGGCAGCTTCACTGGGATCAATATCCCGGGTCGCCGGTGATGATATCATTAAAGGAAGTAACTTTGTTCATGTTAAGTATTTACTTTCTTCCCCTACAACAATATTCTCAAGGTTTCTCTACTGTATTTTTGTTTTTGCTTTTGTTTTTTTGTTTTGTTTTGTTTTTGTTTTTGTTTTTGAGACAGGGTCTCGCTTTGTGGTTCAGGCTGGCCCTGAGCTCAGCCTCAAACTCCCATCACAATCCTCCTGCCTCTGCCTCCCGAGTGCTGGGATTACAGGCGTGAGCCACCACGCCCGGCACTGTGGTATGTGGTACTGGTTGCTGCTGGGTGTGAGTCTCCACACCTAGTATTGTTATGTGGTTACCTGGGAATCGAACCCGGGCCCTTGTGCTTGCAAGACAGGTGCGGGAACCACTGAGCTAACTCCCCGGCCCCTCTCTACTGTATTTAGTGAGGTCTGGAATGAGAAATCTCTATGAAGCATTACAATTTTACAGTACTGTATGTATATATATTTTTAAACAGGGCCTTGCTATGTCATTCAAGCTGGTCCTGAACTCATCATGGAGCCCAGGCTGCCTCGACTGAGTGGTGACTCTCCTGCCTCAGCCTCAGGGTACTGGGGTACAGGTGTGTGCCCCACAGCTGGCCCAGCACTGCGCCAGTTTTCTGTAGGTCCAGATCATGTGGCTTCAGGCATCCTGTTGCTGATGACCAGTTCACTATATAATAAATTTCTGGTCAGTCATATGATTTCTTTAATAGCATCAAGGACTTCACACTCTTGCCCGCTGCAGATCAATGCTCATGTTCTGTTTTTCACCAAATTTGCAAGGACAGAGGGAGAAAGTATTCTTAAATATAACCTACCAGAAAATTCTGACACGACAGCAAAAAAAAAAAAAAAAAAATCACAGGGCACACTGTAATTTTAGAGCCTACCATAATTTTAACAAACAAACAAAAGAAGGAGTCGAATGAGCAAAAGCACACCTGAGATTCACAAAGTCTTTTGCTGCCAAGGCTTCCTTCAGCTCCAGGTTGCCCACGAGCTTCAGCTGGTTGAGCCCACTGAGGCCCTCGGTGGGGAAAGACGACAGCGCATTGAAGCTCACATCTCTGCAATGACAAGGGCTCTGGTTAGCGTCCCGCGACACGGACTCGAGGCCCAGCACGGGGCTGCGGCGCTGACCCGGCAGAGCCGGCGCGTCCTGCGGGGACCAGCCGGACAGACGTGACACTGGCCGTCCACTTACAAGTTGCTGATGGCACCGAGCTGGGCGAAGGCGCCGCTGTGAATCGTGTGGATGCGGTTTCTGCTCAGATCCCTGTAATTGCGAGAGCGGCGAGTTACCTCCCTAGAGACGCTCGCAGCCGTCACCGTGGCTGCCGCCACGTCTGCGAGGCGATGCATGGCCTTGCCAGCCGGCGCTCCGCCAGCCTCTGGCTGCAGCAGCAGCTTTCTCGGCCCGGCCCCTCGCAGCAGCACTTGGGGCTGGCAGAGACCTGAGCACAGCTGGGGACCTCCCGCTGCCCATTCAGAAACAGAGCTCGGGGCCGGGGGCTTGGCTCAGGTGCTGCACCTGCCTCAGAAGCGCAAGGTCCTGAGTGTGGGTCCCAGTACCGCACAAAAAACAAAAAATCAAACAAATCAAACAAAAACACAAGTGACATGATGTAACCTTTGATCCCATGAGCCAGGCAAGGGCAAGACTCACCGAGAGAAAAGCAGAAAATAAAAACAGGTTCCTGTTATTTGCCTCTCAAAGGTTAGTGATAAGGCTCCGTGAGAAGACACACCTTCAGCGAGCAAACCCGTGAACCCGGGAGGCCCGACAGCTCTGGTCGCCCAAGCGTCGAGGGCAGCGGGTGGCCCCGAGTGCGCGGACGGACACACGGCCTCAGGTGCAGGGCCGGCGCCAGCTAGTGCGGGTGAGAAAGGTCTGTAGCGGGGGTGAGACCACGGAAACCGAGAGACGGGACGAGGTCACTGTGCAGCTCGTCTCAGTGGCGGGGAACTCCACAAGCTCAGGTGCACGCTGAGAAACGGCCAGTGCTTTGGGTCGTCATCCCGATCTCGAGGCTGGTGCGAAAAGCCAGCCCGGCCCCATGGCTCACGTGCCCTCACTCCAACCCCAAACTTGACCCTAACCCCGACCATATCCGAGCCCTAAGCCCAAGCAAGACCCAGAAAATGCACTGCCAGTTCAACATCTGGAGCACAATGACGCGTCGCTTTTCTTTCCTTCTCCTCACCCCCACCCGTCTTCCCAGACAGGTGCTCCCCACAGAGCCATGCCATCTTCCCGCAGAGCATCTACTGGAAAAGCAGACCCGACCCGCGTAAACGTGGAACTTTGAAACCTTCCTCCCATTACAAGAAGCCCACTCAGGTGGCGCCTTAGTGCTTTCGGCACTGGAGTCCCACGCAGGCGGCGAGCACACGCCTCGCCTCAGCCCCTCCTCAGCCCCAGCCTCAGGCTGCCCGGGACAAAGGCACGCACAAGCAACACGGGGGACTTCCTGAGGCCGGATCCCAGCGTGGGGTCAGCAGCTCTTCACCGAGGGCAGCGTGGACATTGCCACCGCCCCGGGTGTGCTGGAATCGCGACTGACTGGGAAAAGGCCCGCACCGCAGGCCCGCGTGACAGCCAGGAGGGACGGGCTGCGGCACTGCTGTGCACAAACACCTCCCAGGACAGCCGCAAACACGCGAGTCACGAGGCCGCGTGGGCCTGCGGCTCGGCGCGGCATTCTGCTTCTAATCATCACGGGCAACTTACAGAATCCTCAGCGACACCAGGCCTTGGAATGTACCTTCCTGTATTTGGTAGATTTGATTACGTTGCAATGAACTAAAAAAGAGAGAGAACGTACATATATATACATATGTATACATATATACATATGTATACATATGTATACATATATACATATGTATACATATGTATACATATGCACATATGTATACATATGTATGTATACATGTATATACATATGTATACATATGTATGTATACATGTATACATATGTATACGTATATATACATATGTATACACATACACACATACATATATACATATATACGTATATATGTATATATATATATATATATATATATATATATATATATATTTTTTTTTTTTTCCCGTCAAGCTTCTCCTAAATTCAAAGACTCATTCCTCATCCACCTGGGGAAAAGCTCCATTACCTCCACCCAGGTCACCCCAGGGGGGACTCTATGATCTGAACTCCTGACAGGGCCTCCAGACACACTGGGAAAGGGCCCGTGGCGGCTGAGCACAGCCAGGACAAGCTGGGCGTGTGGCGCACACCTGCCATCCCAGCACTCGGGAGGCTGAGACAGGAGGATCACCCTGGACTGCACGGCCAGCCTGTCTCAAGACACCCCACGCTCTGCTGTCACCTCCCAGGTGACGGCCACCGGCGCCGCCCCACGGTGGGACACAGGACAGCGGTGTCCAGGTCTCCTGCAACAGCCAGACACCTTCTGCTTTGCTCCTTCACTACGGCCTCCCGACAGCAGAGACCACACAGCCGATGGAGCAATGGTGGACACGATGCATCTGCATCCGGCGCTCCTGCTCACAGGGAGCCCTGCCTACATGAATTCCTACTTCCTTAACTCAAAAACCATCTATCAAAACAGAAAATGCTCAGCGACCCACACCACAACAAAAGGGGCAACGCGAAGACCAACTCACATTTCTTCCAGAGCACGGCACCCATTAAAATTTGGAAGATCTCTTATACTGTTGTAAGACAAGTCTCTGAAAACAATGAAAATCAGCACATTAATGTCACATTATCTGAAAACTATTTTATTTTATCTTATTTTATTTTCTTGAGACAAAGTCTTGCCAGTCAAGAGAGACTGGCCTTGAACTCACTATGTTGCTCAAGCTGGGCCCAAATTCAAGATCCTCCTGCCTCAGCCTCCTGAGAGCTAGAATGACAGGTATGCGCCACCATGCCCTGCTTACTTATTTATATCTTTCAAAACATTCATGTTATATAAAATGCCACAATAATTAAAGCTTGATTTCACTGCTTGATTTTTGCCCTCAAAGTGGTTTCCTGGCTTAGGTTTGAGACCTACTACACCATTAATTACTCACTCAGTTAATCAGTCACTCATTTGTTTGCTTTCTCTTTCCCGGGACACTTATTAACAACTCAGTCACCTAAATAACTTTTCGTTATTTACTTCAAACACCTTGGCCAGTTTAAAGGTTTTTGAAGAGCAGCATTCCTTTCTCAATTCACTCCTGGTTCAAGAATGTTTGAGGCCAGCCTGGTGGTATCAGCTATCATTCCCTGTGCTCCGGAGGCCGAGGCAGGAGGATCTCTATGAGTTCGAGGCCAGCCTGGGTTATACAGCAAGGCCCTGTCTCAAAACACAAAAATGAAAAGCAAAGCAAAGCAAAGCAAGAGCAGGCGACTTCGCTGTAGCTCTGCTCGGCTTAGACAGGAGGGCGGGGTCGGGCAGGGAAGGAGCAGAAAATCACAGGAGGAGCCACAAGACGCCTGCCGTCATGGAAACGCTCGCTTTGCTCTCACAGGACACCCACGCCCGCTGCACTTACAAGGTCCTCAGTGCCCGCTGCTCCTGGCACAGGCTGTCGGGGACGCTGGTGATCTTCGTGCCTGTCAGCGTCCTGCAGGAGGGACGTGCTCAGTGAGGCACCCGCGCCCGGCCCGCCCAGCCGTCCGTAGCCAGCCTGGCCCAGCTCGGCGGTCCTGGGACACAGAGCAAGACCGGGCGCGTCTCCCGGGGCCTTCTGCTGCCCTCTGTGCCCCGGTTGGAATCCCACACTGGACTCCCTGGCTGCTGACCCCCAGCTGCTGGACTCCTCTGCCCAGGGACCCCCACACCCGGTTCACAGCCTAGCTCTGCAGCCGCTAAATCCACAGACAAGGAAAAAAACACACGCACTGTTCACACCGCGTTAGTGGGAGCACTACACTGCCACGAAGGGGCTGGAATCAGTGGTCGGAAGCGGACACACCATGAGACCACAGTGGAAAGAGACACAGCAGACGCAGGTTAGCTCATGAGGAGCCGGAGTCACCAGTTTAAAGAACAAAA
Source organism: Petromus typicus (assembly GCA_004026965.1). Classification (NCBI taxonomy): domain Eukaryota; kingdom Metazoa; phylum Chordata; class Mammalia; order Rodentia; family Petromuridae; genus Petromus; species Petromus typicus. The sequence goes on along the minus strand of PVIR01001512.1, from coordinate 62,786 downwards.
GAAAACAGACACCAGGAAATGGAGGCAGATGTATTAAGGGGTGAGGGGTTCTGACATGGGGGAGAGGCCGAGGGACCGAGGTGAGTCTGTGGCCCCGATCCAGGAGGGTGGGCCTGGAGGGCGGCAGAGGAGACCCAATGTCAAAAGCGCTGACCAAACAGCTCTCCGCCCTCCACGCCACTCGGCCGAGAGTGTCTCAGCGCCCTGAGGAGCCTGCTGGGGTCCAGCCTTGCTAACTCTGCATCTGAACCCCCGGCTGACCGGGAGCCTCTGGATGCCCTGCAGAGCGGACCTGCGTCGCGGCCTCCCACCCAGTGACCTGCCGACTCCGGCCACACCACAGCCCCCCCCACCCCCCAGCCGACCGCCCACAGCGGCTCCAGCCCCCCCCCCAGCCACTCACAGGCTCTCCAGGCGGACGGTGCCTGTCAAGTTAGGGAAACTCTGCACCATGCTGGCACCGCGGAGGACTCTGGGAAATCGGAGAGGCGGCGTCATTTGCTGGACAGAATACATTCCTTCCCTATCTTTTTAAAAATTTTAACTGTTGTTTTGTTTTTCCTTTGTTTGCTTGTTTCTGAGTCCGGGTCTGACTGTGTAGCTCAGGCTGGCCTCAAACTCGCAGCAAACCTCCTGCCTCGGCCTCCCGGGGGCTCAGGCCACAAGCTGGAGCCCCCACCCAGGTGTCACAGTATCTCTTAAACGGTTCATGTTGCAGCAGCATGAGGACAGCAGCCCGCCACTGCTCTGGACCCATGCGAGAGCGTGAGCCGGCCCGCCTGGCAGGAACGCGTCAGCCAGCTTTAGTCTGTGGCCTGGGGCTGGGTGGGGGTGGGGAGGGTTTCTGTTTCCTGAAGCTACAATTATAAATTCTTATTTCCACTGAAAGAACTACATAGACACGTGACTGCGCCGTTCACTTGCTTCATACTCACAGAGAGTGCAGATCGGACAGGTTGTGAAAGGCAGAGCTCCCCACAAAAGATAGAGGGTTATCATATAAATGTCTGCAAAACATCAGAACAGTCAGCGCCGTGTACTCACGGGGCCGCCCGCCGCCCGCCGCCCTGGAACTCACACGGTCCGCAGCAGCGGATTCCCGCTGAACGCGCCGTCGGGGATGACGGAGATGGAGTTGCCGTGGAAGCCCCTGCGGAGGAGGACAAGGCCTGTGCTGCTGCCTCCACCTTTCAGTCCTGCCAGCCACACCTGGCAGCCGGCAGAGCCCCCAGTTCATGCACAGCCTGGGCGTGAAGGCCCAGACTCTGCGGGCCTGGGGAGGCCGGGTATCTGCGCCTCTCTCCTGGCTGGCCGCTCTTGAGGCCACGTGTTATAGTTATGGATTAGCCATGACTCTCCTGCATGCCACGTGGCTCTTCCGTGGCCCAGGCTGCCTCGAGCTCTCCGTGATCTTCCTGCCTCAGCCTCCCAGATGACTCCACACTACCACGTTCTGCCCAGCAATTTCCACCTAGAAATACTACGTGTTCCACGGCCCACGAAGGCAGAGGTGGTTCCCTGTACAGCAAGCCCTGCCCATCCCGGTGGGGCCCGCGTGGGCTCCCCAGGGCCTCTGCCCGACACGAAGCATGAGCTGCAGGCTCTGAGGCTGAGAGGAGTAAGGCTACTCACAGCTCCTTTAGGCTGGGAAGGGCTTTAATGGCCTCGGGAAATTCTTCCAGGTTATTGTAGTTCAGGTCCCTGGAAAAAAGGGGGGAACAGGTGAGCACGCAGAAGACGCGTTGTCCACAGGCGGGGACCCGGCGGAGGGCGCGTCTTCCGTGTCACGTCCTCAGCCACCATACCGGCCTGCACGCCTTTCCTGAGACTGCTGGGCAGGAGAGAAATACGCTCTGGGAAAGTAAACAGACAACTCATGCCAACAGCATCTCTCAGGAAGCCCGCTGAGAGCTTCAGGATCCCAGGTTCAAGGCCGGCCTGGGCTACACAGGGAGAACCTGTCTCAGAAACTGCAAGGAGGGACAGAGAGAGGGAGGGAGGGAGAGAGAGAGTGGGGGGAGGGAGAGAGAGAGTGGGGGGGAGGGAGAGAAGAGGAGGTGGGCACAGGCTGGGGTTCCGGGGGCTGGAGACGCTGCACCGGCTGCAGAGCGGCCAATCCCCAGTCAGCCCAGCTTCTGTTAACGTGAACAGCATGAAGGGTGCGATCAGCTTGGTCATTTCTGAACTTAACGCTCAAAGCCTGGCTCCTGACAGCTACTTTGTTTTCCTTTTTACACACTGAAGAAAAAGCAGCAGATAAAAGTTCATGTGAGAAGAGATCTCCCTGACTGTCTGCGTGGCTGCCTGCGCCCCGAAAGCCCCTCTGCTCTCCCTCACGCTGTACGCCTGACAGAGGCCTGAATGTGACTCACATAAACGAACATGGAAGTACCTCCTCCCTGGCAGTCCCCGACTCTCAGGGTGGACACAGTATACAACGGGAAGCCTACACGTGAGTAGTCTACACACGTGCAGCATTCGGGTAACTGAGCTCAGGCACCCAGAAGGCCCTGCGCGATGTCAAATGCACACCTGCCATCCCAGCACTCGGGAGGCTGAGGCAGGGGGGTCACCGTGAGATCAGTGCTGGCGTGGCCGACCCAGGGAGTTCAAGGCTGGGCTGGACTGCATAGCAAGACCCTGTCTCAACGACGACTATCCAGAATGCCTCCTAGAAGCTTCAGAGTGGTTGCCTGCCCACAAAGTGTGGACTCTAAGGAGACACAAAGCTGCGCAGGTTGACGGCTTGTGAGGGGGATCTGGGCAGGGCACATGCCCGTCCCGTGGACGGCCACCCAGGATGCGGACTGCACAGTACTCACAAGGTCTCCAGGTTGTCCAGGCCATCGAAACAGTGCCGACTCAGGCTCCTAATCTTGTTGTTATGCAGGTGCCTGCGGAAAGAATGGCAGCACAGACTCTCACCCCTCACAGCAGCGGTCGGCAACGTGCTGCAGCTCCTGGCTTGAGAGTCAGGGTCTCACTGTGCACCCCAGGCTGGCTGCAAGCTTGCCAAAGTCCTCCTGCCTCAGCCTCCCGCACTGGGATGACAGGCTGCGCCACCACACCTGCCTGAAGATCACTTAATATTCACTCAGATCCACACCACAGGTTTGATTCGCTCTGAATTTGTAGCACAGCTGAAGAGAGCAGGCGCAGTGATTCCAGCACTCAGGAGGCTGAGCACGGGGGGGTCACAATCATTGGGGCCCTATCTCAAAAACCCCGGAAGGATAACTCGACAGAGTGTGGCACTTACAGCACGACCAGGCTGGACAGGTTGGTGAAGGCGAAGTCAGGGATGCTGGAGATCTTGTTGAGGGCCAGCGTGAGCGCCTGCAGGGTGGGCAGGTTGCTGAGCGGCCGCACAGGCACCTCCGCCAGGCTATTGTCATCCAGCCACAGGTGGCGCAGCTGCACCAGGCCCTCGAAGCTGTCCTCAGGCACCGCTGTGATGTGGTTGGCATCGAGGCGCCTGCGGAAGAGAACCACACTCAGGATGGACTCGGCGGGGCAACAAGACACACAGAAACCAGGGCCTCAGAGCAAAGAGGAGCCGGAACCAACCACTCGCAGGAGGCTGAGGCAGGAGGATCTCTTGTTTGAGCCCGTCTCATCTCTAGAATGCCAGCAGCAACGCAAAGGGGTGCTTCATGGCGGGGCCCTGAGAGCTCATTAAACCCCATCCTAAGGGTTGCTGCAGAGCAGCAAGGCTCCCCCCAAACTCCATCACCACCCACTCAGGGACACCATGCCTGGGGACAGCTCGGGAAGACTGAGGACCAGGAAACACTGACAGGAACTCCAAAGGGCAGTGGCTCGGGGCGCTGGTAGCACCAACTCTTACCCTGCCGCAGCCCGGCCCCCTCCAGCCTACCTACATGCTCCTACCCCAACTGCAGGGGCCCCACCCACAACCTCCCTCCGGTGATTATCAGGGTTAATGATCCTGGTGTCGAAATGGAGGCCCTTTCTGATGAGGTCTCGGTAACCTTGAGAAGGCATCGAGGGAGAGTGTGGCAGGGCTGTCAGCAATCTACCACCGGTGTCTTTTGTTTTTACAGCAGCGGCTCAGTGTGTAGCCCAGCCTGGCCTTGACCGTGCAGGAACTCTCCTGCCTCAGCTTCTGCCAGCACGAAGTCGATTAGAACTCGCTTCCGGGAGGCCGTCCTCCTCTGTACGACAGGCCTCAAAGTGCCAGCAGTTGATGAATAGGAGATGTGTTCACACCCACGGGACACTATGGGAGCTTCAGCTTTAGGGTCAAACCCTAAATATACCATCCCAGCCCCAAATGAGGTGCCCGCCCATCACCTCAGCCTGGACAGGCTGAGGCAGGAGGATTTCTGTGCGTTCCAAACCAGTCTAAACTCACAGTGAGATCCTGAATCAGAAAACAAAATGCTATTCAGGGAGAAAGTTGCCACTTCGTACCCTAAATCCTGCACGATCTTTGTACACCGTTTTCACACTCTTGTGGACATCAGAAAGGGCAGCTCCCTCCCGGGGGCCAGGGGAGTCACATGGTGGAGGGAAACTTCTCCCCGGCCAAGTGCAAAGCCTGTGAGTACCATGCTGCCAGGGGGCACAGGGCGGGCCTGGACCCCTGAGCACACCACAGGGAGCTTCAGGTGGCCAGGTCGGTAGGGGCAGTGGATGGGAGCTGGGGGCCCCAGTGCGGGGGCACACCCACCCACTGAGCTACTCGGAGTCTCCTGGGCGCCCGGACTCCACCCCACGCCATCACTCTCACTGAAAGACCACTGCCACGTCCATCTTTTGTTTCCTGAAACGGGGTCTCCACATGAGGCCCAGGCTGGCCTCGAACTCTGTGATCGTCCTGCCTCAGCCTCCCAAGTGCCGGGATGACAAGTGTATGCGACCAGCCTGGCCAGAAGCTGTCACTTTTAAGTATAAATCTTTCGGGAGGAGCTTGACAATGTATAAACTGTTTGCAGTTCTGGGAATGGGATTTTATTTTCTGCTCTCAAAAAGCTTGAGAAACATATTTTAAAATTTCTTGTCTTAAATAAAATTACAATAATAAAATAATATTACACACTGATAATCACTGTTGAAAGTCTGTGCTACTGAGCGGGGCAGGAGGCTCACTGCAAGTCTGAGGCCAGCCTGGGCCACACAGTGAGTTCAAGGTCCAGGTACTGTTGCAAGACTCTATCTCGAAAAACCAAAAACAAACAAAAAAGGAAAGTGTACACTATCAATATACAGCGGATACGCCGTGCAATCAAAATGTCTCTTTTCTCTCTTCCTCTACCCAATAAAGGAAACGATGTACTTATAAACATCTTTAAATAAGAGTCCTCGTGAAGCCCCGATAGCACTGGAGACTGGCAAGTCCTCATGCTCCACGACCCATCATCTCTGCAAAGTGAGCTACTTTGTCCTTAAAGTTTTCTCTCTGGGATACTGGAGATTAAACCCACCCGCACATTCTCCCTGAGCCACCCACCCCCATCCCCATTCTTTTAAAAAATATTTTGAATTTGAGGTTGGGTCTTGTTGCTAAGTTGCCCAGGCTGGGCTTGAACTAGTGACTGTCCTGCCTCAGTGTCTCAGAGTGCTGAGATTATAGAGGAGCACCCTTCAGCTCCCACCTTGAATGTCTAGTTAGACCAGAAATTCACGGCCCACTATCCTGGCTGCTCCTCCTTCTTTACGACAGCTGCAATTTAAAGTTTAACTTTTACAATATGTATTTTACTAGAACACATTTTGATTTTCACATTCACTTCCTATTTAATGACTGGAATTTCTCAAAAGAACTTCAGCCGGCTGGGATTGTGAAACAGGTCTGTCTGGTTTGGGCGCCGCACCTGCCCTTCCTTGCCGCAGGATGCCGGGCGGGTGGTTTAAAATCCGCAGTGGTCACAGCCCAGCAGCCTCGGGCCACTACATGCCCGGAGCCGTGTGGGGGAGACCCAGGGCTTGGGCCGAGAAGAACGTAAGGGGGCTGCAGGCTGCGAGAGGAGATCTCGGATTCGGGCCCACACACCATCAAACCTCTTTAAACCAGGAAACTCGAAGGGCTCGGGCTCCGGCCACACACTTGTCACGGTGACATACGGGGGGGCAGGGGAGGGCTGCTGTGAGTTCATGCCGGCCTGAGCTGCCAGCAAGACCCTATCTCAACGCGAGAGGGAGAGCTGGAAAGGAGGCGGCAGGGCCGTTACGGGCAGCGCGCCCTCACGTCCCTGTTCTCACAGCCGCCCCGCCGGGCGTGGCCAAGCCTGGCCCAGACCCGCAGTGCCCAGTGGGCAGTGCCCTCCCGGCCCCACTTCCTGGCTACTCACAGGGATTGTAGTGCACTCAGGCCCCGGATGGCCTCGCCGGGCACCGTCCGCAGCTGGTTGTTCTGCAGGGCGCTGCAAGGCAAAGTCTGCTCAGTAGTGGGCAATGTGGGCAGGGCTCTCTCCTGAGACCCTGCAGTGCTTTACTTTCCTCAAAGTACTTCTGACAGCAGAAAGATGAGTGTGTGCGTGTGTGTGTGTGTGTGTGTGTGTGTGTGTGCATGTGTGTGTGTGTGTAAAGCTGAGCTGCATCCAGGCTGCTCTAATGGGCCTGGCCTGCTGGGGAAGGCCCTTCTGGGGCTGGGGGCTGACGGAACCCCCTTTGTGCCTTCACCCTGTGCAATGCCTTCTCGTACCTGTCGTGAGTTTCTGAGACAGGGTATTGTGTGTTTTAGGTCGGTCCTGAACTCATGATGTAGCTCAACCTGGCTCTTCCTGCAGGGATGGTTTTTCTTCCCAGTGTAGGCCATTCATCCACTGGGAATGTCTTCCAAATTCAAGGTACGTGTGTGTGTGCATGTGAGTGTGCGTGCATGTGTGTGCGCACGTGTGTGTGTGTGATACATGTTTATGCCAGGACAAAGCAGAAGCCCATGACCTGGCCATAGGGCAAGGCCCCTCCTGGCAGCAGCAGCGCTCTGGGGCGGGCAGAGTCCTCCCCCGCTGGCAGGGCTGGCATGGGTCTGCCCTGGACACCAAGCACTTTGCCTTTCTGCCCAAAGTTTTCCCTTCCTGTTGACAAAACACCTGCCTGGCTCAGCGGGGAGGGCCGTGTGGGCGACCTTGCGCAGGGCCTGTGACCTTGCCCTGCCGGCCAGGTGCCTGCAGAGGCCTGGGGGCGAGTGGCCAGGTCACCTACTCCTCCCGTGACTGACCTGGAGCAGGAATTCCGACCTGGAGCAGGAATTCCTCCCCGGTCCCTCCTGGGCCTAGCAGCCTGGCCTCTGCCTCACCTGCCCCCGCCCCCAGGCCGGTCACCCTCCACAGTTTGGACCTCTACCATCTGGGGCTGGCGCCTCCCGCCCCCGGCCACTCCTTAAATCTCTTAATCCCAAGCTGAAAGAAACTGGGCTCACCCTGGCGCAGACAGGGACACAGGCCCAGCTGCGCGACGCGAAAATTGCATTACTTACAGGACTTTGAGCTCTTTCAGCCCGGACAAGGCCTTCGGGTGGATAAAAGAAAGGTCGTTGCCAGCCAGTTGTCTGGGGGAAAAGGAGCAAGAGAGAAAAACAGCAACTCAGATTTAACGTTCAGCTCGTCTGCGGGCTCAGCTCTCAGGGACAGCTCTGTCGTGAGCGAGCGTATGGCCGGGACATAGAGCGACAAGAGCAGCCAGGTCCTCCTGACCCTGTGTGCAGGCTGAGGCAGTGTCTGGGAGGGCAGCCCATCTGTCCCGGCAGGGACCCTCTGCCGCCACCCCGGGAGGTGTCCCCCACGTTTGGCGTCCTTGGAAGCACAACAAAAATGAAGGCACCTCTGTACATTTGCGTTCTGAGACATGGTCTCACGATGGAGCCCAGCCTGGCCTGGAGCTGGCAAGGATCCTCCTGCCTCAGCCTCCAGAATGCTGGGGTGACAGGCATGCGCCACACACCCAGCTAACTCTATGCATTTATAGAGGACTCGTTTTCCTAAGGGTGTTTTGAAAGGCAGGTTTAAGTGCAGTGAGGGCGAGGGAAGAAAAGGGCATGAGTTCTTGGGGTGCATCCGGGAGTTCAGGCACACAGCTCACCCTGAGCACCAACTGGCTTTCAGAGCCTCCAGGCACAGAGACGTGGGTGCTCGGAGGGCACCTGCCACCCGAGCTGGCACCCAAGGCTGTGCACAGGAAGCACCCGGGGTCTGGGTCTCAGTTTCCCCAGTGCAGTCTTCCAGTAGTTTTAAGAAAGTACGTTCTCCTTTCATGTGTCAGAACTAGAATTATGAGTCCTTCCCTAACGTCCCTCACCGAGATGCATGTGACCGCCTGTGACCCCAGCACCCTGGGAGGCTGAGGTAAGGGGACCCAGAATTTACACCCACCCTGGGCAACCCCGCGTTGGATCAAGACCCTGAGCCAAGTAAGAACTGAACAGGAGAGAGGTGTGCAGAAGCCCTGGCTCCATCCTCAGCACCCAAGTCAAGGAATCAATAAACGATGAAACTCCTTATTCAAACTGTGCACTCGAGAGGCTGAAGCAAGAGGATCGCACGAGCCTGTGGCCAGCCTGCACTATCTGGCAAGACCCTTTCTCAAAAAAAGCATTCGCACGACAGCGTAGGGGCACACGCCTGTCATCTAGCTCTCCAGAGGCTGAGGCAGGAGGAGGGCCTGGATCAGACGCCAGCCGGAGCTACAGTCAGCAGACGCTGGGCGGGTGTGGCCCGAAGGGCAGAGAGCGAGGTCCTCGCCCAGCAGGAGCACAGCTGCGGGCACCTCAGGACGCAGCCGGCGCCTCCTCACCTGGCACTGAGCTCAGCTGCAGGCTGCACGCGTGGGGAGTGGGGCTCCCACGGCCCACCGGCCCCTCCTCTCTGGGCCCCGGCCCTGCTTCCTCCCGCTGCCTCCGTTCTGTGGTTTCCCTTCATTGCCCTCACTCCTTCCCATGACTTCGGCGTGCCCTCTTCGTGGCAGCACAGTACTCCACACGGCCCTTATCTGCTCATCTGCTGCTGCGAACACGGCTGTGCTGAGAAATGAGCAGGAAGACGCCCAGCACGGGAGCAGCAGGGCGGAGAGGACTTGCCAGTCTCGGGGCGTGCGTGCGTCTCGGGTCTGGGGACTCACTCTCGGCAGCGTGAGGGTCTTTCCCAGCGCGGCCTCGCTGGGGCTGGATTTCCGTCCCTCAGTGCCACCAGGCCCCAGTATCTCCTCGGGCATCAGGGTGTGCTTCCCTCCCGGGCTTGGTTCTGTGTGGGTTTGGGGTCCTTGTCTCAGCTGCGTCCGCTGCCGACATCTGTTTCCTGATAAACTTCTTCCCCAGAACCCCTGCCCAGCTGGCCGAGGTGACGGAGCCCCCAGGAGGCTGAGACGCGCAGTTTTCTGCCGTTTTCCGCCGGCCTGGTTTCCCGAGGGCCTCACACCCCGCCTCACTAGGCTTCTCTGGCCGTCTGTGCCAGTGACCCCGAGGTGGAGACCCCAGACCAGCCGGGTGCACTCTGACTCGACGTGGACTCCACTGGTACCAGAGTCTCTACAGCGACTTCTGTGCCGGCTCCAGCGCCATCGCAGGCCACAGGCTGCAGGTCCCCCTGAAGTCGAGTCTGCCCCGGCCCCTGCTACCACAGCTGAGAGGGTCTCTTCTTTTTTTCCTGTTTTTTCGAGACCGGGTCTCGCCATGCAGTCCAGGCTGGTCCTCCTGCCTCAGCCTCCTGGGTGCTGGGAAGACCGCGTGTGCCACCACACTGGGTGGTCACTCATTCGTCGTGTTGTACAGCAGTGAACTCAGGGCTGCCTGGCCCCCCGCAAGCCGCCCCCGGTTTAAGGCTTCGAGGGACATTCATACTGACTATCAAATGATGCTCATGCTAGAGAAAGTACAAAGAACAGACAAAACTCACCACGCACTTAACTCTCCCGCCCACGCGGGACAACGGGAGCTTTCCAGAATGTGCTTTTGTGAGGGTGAAATCCACCCCAATGGGCCTTTTTGTAATGCCTGGGTCAGGCATGGGCCCGTCTTGTCCCCAGGGCGGGAGGGTTACTGTCCACACTGCACAGACCTGAGCCACCAGAAGGGAGCAGAGGGAAGCGGAGAAATCTGAGCTGCTCCCAAGCTGCTAAGTGGCAGGTGATCCGCCCTGCTCTCAGCTAAGCCTCCTGGGAAGGGGATTAACTTCCTCTCCGTCCTGCTAAAGCCAGCCGCCCTTCCAGTGCCCGGCCGGGGCAGCGAAAGCACCCTGGGTGCGTCTGTCTGTGAGGCCGAGACAAGACAGGGGAGCAGGGCACCTCAGTATCAGGAATGGGGTCTCGGCTGGCCTTCAGTTTTCGGGGATCCTCCTGCCTCAGCCCCCCAGTGTGCCCCTGCCTGGCTGAGACACGAAGCCTTCACAGCCATCTCACTTTTAGCATCCGTCTGCCACCTCGAAGTCCAAGCACTTGGCGTTCATGAGCCCCGGCTGTCTTGACTCGGCCTCAGTTTATTTTTCAGACACAGCCCAAAGGAGCACACCCTCCGGCTCCTTTATATAGCCAGAGTGGGTATTTGGTCACACGGGAAGCACAATCTGGTGGAGGTCAAAGCCGGGGGAGTTTCCACCAGGCAATGCTGCACCGAGTCCTACGGGTCCGGGGCTCCCCCATCAGTGCCTCATCCTCCAGCCGGCCCTGCAGCTCTGCCGCTCGAGGCACCAGCATCAGCACTGACCAGCGAGCTAAAGCCCTCTGAGCTCTGGCTTCAGAGAAGGCCCGAATCCACTGCTCCCGAAGCACCCGGCCCACCCCGCTGGGCCAGGCCGGCTCCCCATGGGACACGGTGCTAACTCACAGCTCCTCCAGGAACGGGGAGTCCTTAAACGCGTCTTCCGGCAGTTGGGTAATGTTGTTCATGCTGATATCCCTGCAAAACACAAGTGGAGGTCAGAGGTCAGAGGTCAGAGGTCAGCCCTAACCAAAGATGCTCTTCGGTTCTGAGCTTTGGGACTCTCGGTGATCCTCCTGCCTCAGCCTCCATCACAGGTGTGCAGCATCTGACATCACGTCCCGCAGGCAGGCTGCGCATGTGTCACAGGTGGGGGCCGTCCTGTCCCAGACCCTCAGTCCCGGCTGCAGCCCTGGCTTCCCTCTGCCCCAGGCACTCAACGCGCTGGAGGACCCAGGATCTCCAGCAGCTGAGCCCCAGTGCTCCGACTCTGGGTCCCGGCCAGGGCCCTTGGGGTCCCCCACATGGCAGGCAGCTCCCAGTCCGTCTTTCCCAGTGCAGGAGGCGGGTTGGTGCCCCACATCCCAGCACTCAGCAGGCTGAGGCAGGAGGAACTGCTGGTGATCGAGGTTCCCTAAAGTCATCCGACAACAAGAAAGAACAAACAACAGTCTGCAGCTTCCCACGCCGCAGGGGTGGGACTTAGCACGCTTCGGGGGTTGGGGGTGGGGGGGGACTCAGCACGCTGGGGGGCCCCAGCTGCAGCCTGCACACGGGGACTTCTGGATGGGGCTCATGTGGAACCCGAGGCTGGCAGCACAGGAGGGCTACAGACCTCCAGCGGGTCCCAGACTTGAGGCCACACGGCAGGACAGAAAAGATACTGGGGTGGCAAAGACGCAAGCCTGCAATCCCAACTCTGTGGAGGCTGAGGCAGGAGGATCCCTGTGAGTCTGAGGCCAGCCTGGGCTATGAAGCAACTGTCTGTCTGTCCTTTCCTCCCTCTCTCCCTCCCCCCGTCTCACACACACAGACACACACACACACACACACACACACACACACACACACACACACAGACAGGGTCAATGCACCATCGCTGAGGTATTGGCAGAGTAAAGTCACTGAGGGCAGTTTGGGGGAGACAGAGGTCTCTCCACACCTTGGGGTCACTGCCAAGGGCAGCGCTCTGGGCGCACAGTGGGTCCTTCACTAGACCCGTTCGTCTATCTCCTCACAGTTCAGCGTCTCTGACACCCTGAGGACAGAGATATCTCCACTGCCCCAGGCCAACTCCAAACCTGGGCCCCAAGCTGCACACGAAGGCCCCACGAAGGCCCCACTGGGCCTGCTCCGACATTCCAGTCCCTCCCCAGGCTGAGGCAGGACAATCACGAGTTCTAAGCTCCCCAACTCCTGCAAATTAGAGACTTAGCGAGCCCCATCTCAGAGATAAAAAGCAGGGGCTGGGAAGAGGCGGGGTCAGCCCTGTGCTGAAAGTAAAATGAAATTTACAGCACACAACTGTCCAACCGGAGTGGCACGCCTCCCTGCGGTTAGACCCACATCTCTTCCCCATAAAACTTCCCGACGCTGCGGTCTTGGCAGACGGGCGAGCGTGTTCCAACAGGGACGGCTTCCCGAGGGGCCCAACCTGTTTGTCCCAGCAGAGCTGCCACAGCCTCTGCTCCCACCGCGCTGGGCGGAGTGGGGAGGGCCCGGACTTGCTCGGGCTTGTCTGGGCTTCTTCTGTCGGTTTGTCCTTGTGAGGTATGGTCTCACTGTGCAGCCCGGCTGGCTACCCTCCTGCCTCGGCCTCCCCAGTGCCCGGCCTGCAGGTGGCTGCCCTGGGGTGCGGGTCAGGCCTCAGGTGCTCCCGGGACTCTGGAAAGTCATCACGCTGCCCAGGCACTGTGCTTCCCGAGACGGGACCACAGTGACAGTGCCCTCAGGAGACCCAGGCCTCAGGAAGGCAGCAGGGGTGCAGCCAGGCGGCAAGACCGCCTATCACCCCAGCACGTGGGTGGCAGGAGGATCTCTGTGAACTCCAACCCAGCCTGGAACACGGCTCGAGACGTCGTCTCAGAACACAAAACAAAACAGAAAAGGTGGAAGGGCAGGTCTCACAGCAGGTGCAGACACAGCAGAGCCCACACCTCCAGGGAGAACCCACTAAGAGCTTCCCTTCCTTTCTTACTCCTGTTCCTGGTCTTTAGAGAAATAACCTCTTTCACCAGCCACCTACTAATTTATTCATTTACTTTTTGGTTTTTTGAGACAGGGTCTCGCTCTGTCGTTTAAAGTGGTCTGAGCTCACTAGTGTCCCAGGCTGGCCTAGAGCTATCAGCGATGCCCCCGCCTCAGCCTTCGGCCTGCCAAGCGCTGGGATTACAGGTGCGCACACTGCTCCGGCTGACCACCTTCTGACAATCACACACACAACGTACATACATATATATATACACACGCATATATATGCACACACATACACACACACATACACACGTATTTTTAAAATTGCCATGCAGAAATAAATCACCTACAAGTCAATAGCCACAGGTTCGTGCCACATTCTCTGGATATTATTAATAGATCTGTACTTCAGATCGGTTTACAAAGCCTCTAAGGTCTGAACAAATACATGAAATCCTACACTGGTGGAGAGGTTCATCTCTTGACAAGTTACTCACGTGGCGCACAGAAAAACAATCTCCTTTGAGAGTACCTTTTCATAGAAGCCTAACTACTCTAGTCCAAGGTCTATCGCACTGTTAGGCCACCCACACACCACAGGACAGGAAAACTTCGGAGAGGAGAGGAGCAGTAACCGTGGGCTCTCGTTACTCGAGACAGGAGAGTTCTCAGCGGCCACTGTGAGAGGCCACAGAGACGGCTTCATGGTGAAGCCCAGGATGGCCTGGAATTCAGGGCACACTCCTGCCTCAGCCTCTTGAGAGCTGAGGTGACAGATGTGCACCACCACGCCCAGCTTCATCCTGCACTTAAGATCAGTTTACACACCTCCAAGGTCTGAGAATATGTAAGACACCACTTCCAGGTCGGACACAGGCCTAAGGCTACTTTCACCCTAGCACACAGGAGGCTGAGGCAGGAGGATTGCTCCGTTTGAGGCCTAGGTTACATAATGAGTTCAAGATCAACCTGAACTATATGGTGAGGACCTGTCTGAAAAAACAAAACAAAAACCAGCAAGTGAACACTTAAATATAACGGCTCATTACCACAGAGCTGGTCACATCAAGTGATGTCTCTATGCCCACCAGGCCTGGCCAGCACCAGGCGGTCGCACAGTCCACATGGAAAAATATTAACATTTCCACCCTGAGAAATGAAGAATGCCATTGGATCATTTCATGGGTAAAAGCCTCTATTTTGACACTTTTACTATTTTTCCATTGAAGACTCTTCAAAGCTGGATCGCCACTGATCAACAAAGAATCGTAGCTGAAAAATATCCAGTCTGTGAACCCAGCTCTGGGGAGGCTGAGGCAGGAGGATGGCAGGGGTGGGACTGGCCCAGTCTCCACAGTGAGACCTTGTGTCAAAATAAAAATAAAAATGCAAAAGGGCTGGGGTGTCACAGAGTGGACAGTGTCCTGGGCTTTGACCCCCAGAAGCCAGAGAGGAAGGGAAGGCGGCTGCTCGAAGGCTGCCGGGTCTGAGCACGTGAGCCCCCGGCTTCCCGTACGCCTGCGGAAAGGCGCCTGCGCTCCCGGAGTGTGCGCAGCTCGGGCAGCAGCGGCAGCCCGCTGGGTCTAGCTTGGCGACCCCGTGTGCTTGCTCGGCAGCAGTTTTAACAGGACGCCTGGACCCGGCCACGGGGTGCCCATCACCCCAGCACAGGAGGATCACTGAGCACTCCAGACAAGCCTGGTGTCCTCATAGGGAGGTCCTGCCTCAGAGACAAAGAACACCCTTCTCCTCCTGGAGCACAGTCAGCAACAGATACCCTCAGCCTCGGCCAAAGCCAAATAACCACCCTGGCCCAGACTCGTGGGGAGAGGCGAGCGGGAGCGCAGGGTTTCCTTTAAACACAAGTTGCTCGATGTAAAAATAGCTTGGGAGGAACGCTGTAAAATTGGATTTCAGGAAAACTAATTTTCCTTCCTCAAAATTTCAGAAATACAGGCTTTGTCCTGTAAATAGCAACTCCCAGAACCACTGAACTGGAAAACACAGTGGTTAAGGCTCCCGGCAGCCAGGGCTACGGTGCCGCCCACCAGCCCCCCGGCCCCGCAGGGCTGCCCACGCCCAGCCAGGAGGTGCTGGCCTCGCAATCATCCCCAGCCTGCGAGACTCATGGCCTAAGCAATCGGTCCAGGAATCAAGCTCCACACCCCCAGACCCGAGGCCACTGTAGAAATGCGTACTGGGCCAGAGAGATGGCACCTAACACCCAGCGCACAGAGCCCAAGTCACTAGGTCCTCAGGGCAGAGCCCGCTGGACTCTCACCCTGAACTCACGAGCTACATTGCCAGGGAAACGCCATGCCAGCGGGAAGGCAGCACGTCCTCGCACTGGGGAGGCTAAAGCAGGAGGATCTCGAGGTTCGAGGCAAACTGGGCCCTGCAGTGAGCCGCCCTCATCCTCTCTTCCGGCCGGTCCAGTGCTCAGCAGATCCTTTACTTCCTCCAGGAGAACAGTTTGCTCTCTGTATCCCAGAACGCTGCGAAGAGGCTCAGCACCAGAGGGCGACACCCCCACGCAGGGGCTGACCTGTCTCGGCGCTCTGGCAGGAGTCACAGGGCCACTGCGAGTCCATGCTGCTGTGTGGCAGCGGCTCCTCCTGTCTTTGTTTTTATTGGCTTTCTGAGCAGAGCCGAGGCTGGCTTTGAATTCGAAGTGACTCTCCTGCCTCAGCCTCCTGAGGGCTGGGTACCACACCAGTTCCAGTTTGTTTTGACCTTGGCCTTTCTCACCCAAAGTGAAGTTGCAGTCCGTGGCTCTGCCTGCAGGGGCTCCATCTTGTGAGCTGAGGGCCAGTTTTATGTCAGAGCCTGGAAGGGGAGCCGGCTCAGCACCACAGAGCTATGGGTGACAGAAGTGGCCACCGTCTCCAGGCCAGCAGCGGGGCAGCAACAGAGGCCTTTCACTCTGTCACCCAGCACTCAGGAGGCTGAGAGAGCTTGTCTCAAAAGGGGAAGATAAAAATTACCAAGGTAAGAAGAACTTTTAAAATCACTCACTTAACAGAAAATTTGCCTTGTAAGGATGAGAGCTTCATTTGGCTTGATCCAAAGTAAAGTGTGTATTTCATATATTTTTTACCATCATTTTTGCATCACATATGAGGCTTGATGGGAGATTAAGTGCTCAAATTTTAAAAAAGTATTGTAGTAAAAGATTCGTCGTCATGAATCCCCTCAGAACGGCATCCCTGGCTCCAAAACAAGTTGCTCACATCACTCGCGGTGGGAGGAAATCCAGTGCAAATAATCTCGCTTTGAACCTTAGAGGCTCTGCTGTGTTCATAAGCACTGTGCGTGGGGCCAAAGATCCTGGCTTGGACACTGTGGGCCTATTAGAATATATATTTAGAATATGTATTTTAGAATATGTTTCACTTTGCAAAGCACATATTACAGTCATCTTGGGAATTCGTATGCACACAGTATCTCGGTCAGTTTTCATTTGCTTGTTTGAGGTAGGATCTGGCTATGGACTGCCAGCACTCGGGAGGCTGAGGCAGGAGGACCCCTGCAAACTCCAGGCCAGTCTGGACTACTGAGGGCTATCTTGTCTCAGAACAAACACACACACTGATACCTGTACTTCATTTAATAGACAACAGAGAGGACTCTGGAGTACTGAAGTGAATTTAAGGCCAACCTGTCTCACACAAAGACAAAAAACAACAAAAAGAAAAACTTAAGACTGTCTCCCACTAGCGACTTTGCAAGTGTAATAAGTTATGAGAATTTTATGAGAATGCAAACCCAGAGAGGCTGAGGCAGTCGGCAGTGAGTGGTGGGCAGGTGTCCTGCCTGCGCCCTGCCCGCGGGCTGCTCCCGGGGCTATCTCACACACCGGGGAGCCGGCCGGCCTGGCCCCCACAGCTGCCCGGGCCAGAGCGGCCCAATAATTGGCTTCTTTCACCTCTGTTAGTCACGAACAAAAGTGTCCTTCAGGCCCCAAGTGGACAAAATGCTCTGCGCAGGCCGCGCCGGGCCAGCGACCGCCTAACAATCCGCGCGCTCCCCCGCCCTCTGCGGGGCTCTCCCGGCCTTTAATTAGGCCCTGCACAAAGGCCCCCGCCGGCTCCCTCAATGGGCATTACACGCCTGTTTTCTTGTATTTAAAGAAAAAAAATAGCAGGATTTTCTGCCGCGCATTAAACAGAATACACAATTTCCATCTATTTGCAACTGAAATACTGTTAAAATTTTCGAGCTTACATATTATCTGGTACAAAGCCGCTGCGTCTGGGCTCGGGCAGCGGAGGAGGCGGATGAAAGAGGTGCAGGGCTAGGCGGTGAGCAGCGTCGGCTCCGTCCGCCCGGGCGCAGCCTCAGTGGAGGGCAGGCAGGGTCTGGGAGCTCTCGGGCAACCCCACCCTCACGGTGACCAGCCCGGAGTCATCTACCGCAAGCTCCGGCCCCTGAGCGTGGCCTCTGAGCTCATTCTGTCCCCACCGGCCTGGCCTTCGCCACCAAACCAGGCCCGCGGGCTGTGCACACTGGCTTGGTGCAGGCGGGCGGGCTCTGGCCCAGATGGCCTGGCCTTGAACCTTGGCAAGAAATAATCAACCAGGTGCCCACGATGAGGGCACACGCCTGTCCTGCCAGCACTGGGGAGGCTGAGGCGTGAGGACTGCTGTGAGTTTGAGGCTGGCCAGCGCTGCACAGTGAGTCCAGGGCCAGCCTGAGCTACCCAGGGAGACCCTGTCCAAAAAATAAACAAAAAGCGAATTTGGGTCACAGCAAATGTGAGGCAGTGGCTGCATTTCCCAGTGCTCTTCTCAAAGGCGGGTCTGCAAGACGCTTGATTACGTGTAGCAGTTCTAGGAGCCCTGATTCAGGGAAGGCAGGATTAAACTGAAACTTGTTATTGAATTACAGCAAATGATCGTGAATTTTTGTTGTTTAGCTGAAAAGAACATCATGGAAACAAAAGGCTTTGACTACACATTTTCTCCTTGTCTGAATAAGTTTGTCAAAAATGCTGATTCCGTGAGTCTGAATTAAAGCTACAAATGTATAATTGCATCTGACAGTGTCAGGCAGGAATGCTCCGACTTCTCTCGCACAAACACTCAGAGCCAAGTCCTCCCACAGGACCTCCCTGTCCTTCCAGCACTCAGGAGGCTGAGGCAGGAGGACCGCTGTGAGTTGAAGGCCGCCTGGGCTATATAGTGAGACCCTGTCTCAAAACACCAATAATAATAATAAGAAGAATAAGAATAATAGTCTGTAAGATGAGAAATGGGGTCTCAAAACCAATGTGCTAAAGCCAAAGGCCAACAACATTACCAAGTGACCTGCCCAGGTGCGTATACTGGTTTTCCAGCCCCTACCCCAACCCTCGCCTCCAGGCCTCACTCAGAGAAGTGGGGGAGCTCTGCAGCCCCAGGAAACTCCAGCTCCATCCCAGAGCTGCTCTGCATCAGACACTGCTGGAGGGGCAGGCAGAGGCCGCAGAGGGCTCTGTTTGCGTTTAGAGACAAGGTCTCAAAGTGCAGTTCAGAGTGGCCTTGAACTCTACTAATCCTCCTGTTTCAGCCTCCCTAATGCTGGGATGAACAGCCTGGCTGGCAAAAACATTATTCAAACACCAAATTGTTTTGTTTTGAAAGAAGTGGGACCCAGTTTTTTCGTTTTTTTTTTTTTCCAGACAGGGTCTCCCTTTGTAGGTCAGGCTGGCCCTGAGCTCAGTATGTAGCCCAGGCCAGCCTCCAACTCACAGCAATCCTCCTGCCTCTGCCTCCCGAGGGCTGAGATTACAGGTGTGGGCCACCACGCCCGGCACTGTATGGCATCGGGTGTTGAACTCAGGACCTTGCTCTTGCCAGGCAGATGCTAGAACCACTGAGCTAAATCCCGGGCCCAGAGCAGAGACTTTCTGTGTATCCAGGCTGTCCCTGACTCTGAAATCCTCCGGCCTGTCTGGAAAGTGCTGAGCTTACGGGCCCTACATTGTTACTGTTTTACTGTTTGAAGTTAGAGACTGACTGAAGTCGCCGGGACAGTATGGTGGGTCCTCACACGCCCAGGGCTGTTCTATGTTTCACAAGCGCTCACCAAAGTCGCTGGTGTGGATTTGCTCCCACCAAAATCACCGAAGTAACTCGCCCCACTGCGAAGGAAGCTCCCTCCTGCTGAACACCAGCACCCAGCCGTGCTGGGCTCACGCCGCAGTCCTAGCAGGCCAACCCCAGCCACAGATACACGCTGAGACTTTGTCTTAAACCATAAAACAATAAAACAAATAAAGCCCAGGTCACCTGGGCAGGGTGGAGCAAACTGGGAGAAGCAGGTGAGATATGGGCACTCCCAGCCCTGAAGCCTCCACAGCGCCTGAGAGAGACACTGAGCCCTCGGACTTCTGCTGCAGCCACCTCCGAGTCCAAGTAGACGGATCGGCCAGCAGGACAGGACCGATCTCTGCCAAGACCAGCTGGGATAAACATCCTTTAGTATTGTTTTTTTGAGACAGAATTGCTCAAACTCTTGGAGATCCACCTGCCTCAGCCTCTCGAGCGGGTGGGACAACAGGTGTGTGACACCATGGATGGCCGGTGGAGAAGAGGGAGGCTAGGGCAAAGGGGCTGGGCTGGACTGGGAAGCTGGGGTGGCAAGCTGAGGGCAGACCGCGCAGGACAAGGCAAAGGCCATTGTGCACGCAGGTTCACACACACACACACACACACACACACACACACACGGGTTCCCGCTGGGCAGCCAGGTAAAAGCACCTTTGGGCTCAGAGGAAACTCAGGATCTCTGTCCACCATGCAGCTACAGAGCACAGCCTGGGGGCGCCCGGCAGCCCTCCCCGCCCTCGGGCACAGGACAGCGAGGCGCCCGACGTTTTCTCAGTTGGTGGCTCGGCTTCGGGAGGCAAGGCTGCGCAGTGCCTGCCAGGGCAGCCACGGGAAGGGTACCACGGACGTTTTCTTGAAAGAGAGAGACTGCGTATCCAAGCCACTCTGCCGTCCACACGGCCATCACGGCGAGCAACTCGGAGTCAAAACCCAGGGCAGGACAGCACAAAGGGTTCCCAAATGATTCTGCAGCGCCCGACAGACGCCGGGACAGGGTGCAGCCTGGAGGGGGCGTGTGTTGCGCATGCGAGAGGCTCTGGGTTCAAGCCAGGGCACTGGAGAAATCAGAAGCCAGAAAACCATCTGGGAAAATGACACGTTACAGAAAGGGTGTCGACACGGATATGGGGGCACATGCTTGTCACTCTTGCTCTCTGAGGCTGGGGCAGGAGGATCACGCGTTCTGGACAAGCCTGGGTAACCTGGCAACACAGCGAGACCCTATTTCAAAAATTAAAATTAAGAAATAAAAAAAGTACTGCACTGCCCCCCTCAAAATGATTTTGGTTCTATAATTATTTTACGAGCGTGACTTTCTTCACCCACAAGACTGGAACCTCGCCCTTGGACACACTGAAGCTGTCTGGAGGCCCGAGCGGTCCTAGAAACACGGTCACGTAACAAGTGAGAGCTCAGCTAAATGGGGCCTGGCAGCACAGACCTGGGAACCCAGCCCTGGGGAGGCTGAGGCAGGAGGATCAGCACAAGGTTGATGGCAGCCTGGGCTACATAGTGAGAATCTACCTCAAACATCCACTTAGGTATGTGATATCATATCCGCGTACTCTAAGCTTCAGTGTAGTCCAGACGAGCCTCAAACTCAGAGTGATCTTCCTGCCTCAGCCTCCTGAGTCCAAGGATGAGAAGTGTTGTGCCACGCTGGCTTAAGTATTCCCTTCTCAGCCTAGGTCATTCGAGGCCCAGCCAGTTCCCAAATCCCAGCCGCCCGCCTGCGAACTAAGAGGGGCGCCGTACCAGCTCTGGGGAGATGGGCTGCGCAGCGGCCTTCCGACACCATGTATGACGGCACAAAAGCACGGTACGCCACCCTAGTGCTGCACACTTGTGAGCCCAGCTCTCCAGGAGGCCAAGGCAGGAGAGCGTAAGCTTCAAGCCCAGCCCAGCATGAATGAAAAATGTTAGAGACTAAGCAACCGGCCCAAGGGCGATGCGCTCGCCTCCCACAGCTCAGCAGGTCAGCTGGTGACGCTCCTAGTGCCGACCCTGAGATCCAAAGTGACTGAAGTGCACCAGGTTTTTAGAGTTAGCAGCACATTTCGCAGAGGTTGACTATTATCCCTGAGCCCTGTGCTTCTGTGCGTACACAGAGGCAGGTCTGTGTTTTGCGGGACAGGGTCTCACTATGCAGCCCAGGCTGGCCTCGAACATACAGGGATACCTCCTGCCTCGGCCTCTGGAGGGCTGGGACGAGAGGTGTACCTTCGCACCTGGCCCAACAGCCTTCTTTTTACACAGACAAAAGGTGTCAGTGATTTTAGAGTCAATGCCCCAGCGAGTCTCCTCGAGTTACGAAGTCTCCGAAGTCTCCGGTACAAAGTCAGAAGACCCCGGCCACCCCGCCCCAGGCCACCCCGCCCCACAGAGAAAGGAGAGCGTGCTCTGGCCCTCCTGCGGATGAAGCCCTGGCCACATCTCACAGCCCGGCTGGGCACCGCCTCGGACCGGTGAGCCAGGATAGGTCAGTGGCCTGCGGGACACGGGGACCGTGACGGCCTGACCTGGCCCCGGCTGCTCCGGGGGACACGGGGCCATGTGGACAGGGGCAGCCCCAGAGCTGCTCACAGGGGGTGAATTTCTAAGATTCCGGTGAAGGGTGGGGGCTGGCACCTGTCATCCAGGGCACGGGAGGCTGAGGCAGGGGGATCACTGTGAGGTTGAGACCAGCCTGGGATACATGGTGAGATCTTGTCTCAAAAAGCTAAAAAAAAAAAAAAAAAGCTAAAAAAAAGCCGCCAAAATCCCACAAAAAACTAGAGAAGGGGAGGACAGGGGAGGAAAGAAAATTAAAAATCAAATTAAGTAGGGAGAAAACTCTTGTTCCAAGAGTTGCGGATTCCTCGTTGCAGATGAGCAGGACACGGGCCGAGGCGCCCCAGTGACTCAGTGAACGACGCCCAGAGCGCAGCCCCTGCTGCCTCTCCCTGGTCACAGAGCGTGGAGGTCCCCTGAGGTACGCTGTGCAGAGGTGGCAACTCCAGGGGACCCCTGAGGGGAGCGGAACCAGAGGCAGCAAGCACTGGCAGGCTGAGGCAGTAAGATCGCTGGGCATTTGAGGCCAGCCTGTACTACATTCTGAGACTGTGTCTCAACAAGACAACATAAAACTAAAATACTGAGAAGAGAAAGCAGCAGATTCTTGTACACAGACTCGACTCAGTTTCCGGGGGAGTCCCAGAAAGGGCCCGCCAAGGAGCGTCCTCGGAGCCCCCGCCTTCCTGACACAGGCACTGGGCAGGGCCGGTGACAGGCGACCTCTCAGCTCAGGGGCCCGCGCCCACAAAGACACACATGCACACGCACACGCACACATGCACACGCACGCACACCGCAGGAGGAGCAGATCCGTCCCCAGCCAGGCCCCCAGGCCGCGCAGCGCACAGCTGGGGCCGGCTCCCCTGGGCTCGGCACACGCACCCTGGACTGTAAAATGACACCCATCCACGCTGCGGCGCCTGAGGGCTCATTTCCGGGTCCTGTGTCCAGTTCACTACAGAACCCGAGCACAAGAGGCTGAGGCAGGAGGATCAAAGCTAGGGGGGCCCACAGAACAAGACCTTGTCTACCGAAACAAAACAAGACACAGTGACCCTGGCGACCACCACACAGCGCGTGCGTCGCAGCCTTTGGGGGACAGCAGGGCCAGCCGGAGGCCGACACGGGCGGCGCGAGCCACCTCGGGCCTGCACTCCAGGCCGGCTGGGCCTGTTCCGACCCGGATGGCACCAGGGGAATGCAGGTGTCCCGGCACAGCCGCGCCGCGCGGGGAGCCCACAAACCGGGCCGCGTCTGCGGGGGAGGGGCTGCGCCTCGGACCCCACGTGGGCCGGGCCGGCGACGGCGCAGGGGCCAGGCCGGGACCCAGGGCGCCCTCGGAGAGAGCCCTGAAGCCAGAGGGCCAGGGCCGCAGGAGACCCGGCAGGGCAGGACGCGACCGCGGGGCAGGCGGGGGCCCAGCACCTCGAGGCCCTGCGAAAGCGCGGCCTCTCCGCTTCCCGAGCTGCGGCCCGAGACAGCTCTGGGGCTGCGTCTCTGGGACTGCGTCTCTGGGACTGCGACTCTGGGACTGCGACTCAGAGACGGGGCCGCGGGCGGGGCCCTCCCACCACTCAGTGAGGCTGAGGCAGGAAACTCGCAATTCCAGCCGAGGTTGCACGTTTTAGTGTGGCTGTAGAAAGGGTTGGGGCACAACTCCGTGCACAGGCCCTGGATTCACCAGAACTACGCGCGCTCACGCGTGTGCACGCACACACGCATGTACACAGGCACACAGCGACAGACACACGGCCACAGGCACAGACGGGAGGAGACGCGCGCACTCCCACTCTCCGAACTACCGCTCGCAGGGCGAAGTCCAACAGGAGGAGGCGGGCGGGCCGCACAAAGCGGGCCAGAGGGGCCGCGCTCGCCTGCACACCGGGCCGAGGCCTGCGATCGGGCAAAGGTCGCTGCCTCCGCCGGTCCCCACGGCCCCCCCCACGCCGGCCCCGGCCGCGGCCCCGCAGGAGGCCCTGGAAGGCAGCCGCGGGCTCGGACCGGACCCAGCTGGCGCTGTGCTCGGCGCTGTAGTTTATTCGGGACCGGGCTGCACCCAGGCCTTCGCCCCAGCTGCGTCCACCCTTCGCGGTCGGAAGCGGGGTCTCCCCGAACACTGAGTAGGCCGGCTGGGCTCCAGCTCGCCACCCTCCTGCCGCGGCCTCTCGGGGCGAGACTCGGCCACTGCGTAGGAGCGTTCGGGCTCAGGCAGCCTGCGGGCCGCCCCCTCCGGGCTCGGACCGGGCCGGCCGGGCCTGCGGGCAGGTGCTGTCCCTGCCTCCGGGCCGCGCGTCCAGAGCCCCCTCGCGCGGGCCCCGCGGCCGGCGGTGGGGGAGGCGGGTCGGCGCCGGAGGGCCCGGGGCCATGTCGGCGCACCCGGAGGCCGAGGCAGGAGGGTCTCGAGCGCCAGCGCAGCCTGAAGACTGAGGGATCCCCGTCCCGACGCGGAAAGCCTCCCGGCGCTGCCCGAGCGGAGGCCCGGGATCGGGCTGGTTGAGGCCCTAGCTCGAGGAGGCGCCGGTTCCGCCCGCCCCTCCGGGACCCCCGCGCGCCCCGCGTACTCACAGCGCTCGCGTGGACGCGCCCAGCCCTGCGGGCACGGCTGCCAGCGCGCGCCCCGCGCAGTCCACGCGCCGGTCGCCGTCGCCGTGGCAGCCGCAGGGCGCGGGGCACAGGGGAGCTCGGGCCCGGGCCACACCGAGCAGCGCGAGCGCCAGGGCGCACAGTAGGCGGCGCGGGCCGCGCATCGCGGTGCTCTCAGCGGTCCGCTGGCGCCCCGCGGGGAGGCCCGGCCATGCCGTCCCCTGCGTCCGCCGCCCTGTCGGCCTGCTCGGCCGCGCGCCGCGGCTATGCAAATCGCCCCGCCGCATGCAAATTGCGGTCCGCCACGCCAGCGCCATTGGCCCTTGAGGGTCTCGAGCTCATTACTATGCAGACAAAGCCAACGCCATTGGCCGAGAGTGCAGGGGCGTGGTTCCTGCGCCTGAGTGACAAGGGGGCGGGGGCCTAGGTGGTCACGGGCGGTGTTGCGGGCGGGCTCGCGGCGTGGCGGGGACGGGACTAGGTCGCCGGGCCTGGATCCCGAAGCAGCGACCCCCGCCCGCCGGCTCGTCACCAGCGGTGGAAACCCGATCCGCGGAGGCGCTGGGCCTCTAGGAAGGTTGGACTTCGCGGAGCCGCGCACGGAGGGCTCCCAAGAGTAGACGGCGGGCGCCCCCTGCGGACCCCACAGAGCCCGGCGCTTTGCGTCCTGCTTTGTGTGCGCAGTGAGCCAGGCGTCTGTGAGCCGTTGGTGCCCGAGCGAGTTCCCGAAAGCCCAGGGCCCGAATGTCCACGGACCTGAATGCGCAGGAACGTGCTCAGGGCACATGCCGCGGAGCACTACTCTGCCACGAAGAAGGATAAGGGCAAACGTCTGCGCAATAATGGATGCAATTCGAGTCCATAACGCTAACTGAAGCAAACCAGACAGGGTGGGGGGGGCGCGGTCAGTGTGCCATATTTTTCCTAAAGGAGAAACCTGGAGCACAATAGCAACATAAATGATAGCTAATAGGAACTAGAGAGAGCTCTTTTGCCAGAGAGGAGAGACGGGACAAAGTGAGGCGTGCGCGCTGGCCGCCCCACGAGGACGTCTCCGTGGTCACTGCGGGGAATAAGCCGCTCAGGAGATCGAAAGGAACCGGAAAAACTTCTGAACCCCCACGATGTGACACTGGACGCTGGGGTCCAGGCTGCCTCCTCGATGGCCCCGCTGGCCTCGGGGAGCCTCGGTGCGTTCTGGGGTGTCTGTTTGACCCGAGGGCGGACCACACAGGGGACATGTAGAGAGGACGGGCCGGAGACTGCGAAGCGGGGAGCAGACACTGACCCTACACCGGCCCCTCGCCGTGCGCCTGGGCAGCCCCGGCCCGGCACAGAGCCGTGGATTCTGAGAGAGGCACGTGTGGACCCCAAGGTCAGAGGAAAAGTGTGGGAGCTTTTCTAAGCGGGGCCTGTCCCGGGTCAGCAAGAGCGACTAGAAAATTCTACAGTGTGCGTGACGGTGCTTTCGCGCCCCCTCGTGGTGAAGTGTGAGAAGAGACCGGTGATCCGTACACACCAGAAGGAGCCGTTACAGGGTGTGCGTGCGCGCGCGTGTGTGTGTATGTGTGTGTGCATGTGCGTGCGTGTGTGTTTCTTCCCCGCTTAGCTTCAAAAGAAAAATAATCGAAGACAGTCACATTTGGCCAATATTTTCAACAAAGGCGATCTTTATTTTATGCCAGGTAGGCTGGCACCCACCTGTCACCCCCGCACTCGGCAGGCTGAGGCAGGAGCACTGCAAGTGTGAGACCAGCTTGGGCTACGTAGAGTTTGAAGCCAGCCTGGCTACAAAGTGAGACCCTGTTCCCAAGCTATGAAAGGAAGTTAAAAATGTGAACTGTTTCCTGCTAGGCTGCTGACAGCTGTAGGCTCCTGCTTTGACTGGGGGCTGGGGCAGGTCGTTGAGCATTTACCTCCGCTCCAGTGGTCGCCCCTGACCGCTGCCCCACTCCCGGTGGGCTCCGGAGTCTGGGCACGCCTGGCTGGAGGGGCCCGAGGCTGGGGTCTGGAAGGCGCCCTGCTGTCCCGCTCCTTCCTCATCTTTGCTTCCTGTCACCGCCCGGGGCTCCACCTGGAGCAGCGCAGGCGGACTGGACTCACGGGGGCTGGAGCCGGGCGAGCCCTCCTCCCGGCGGCAGCGGGAGTGGACAGCGCGGCCAGCCGGGGCTGCTGCTCCCCTGCCTTTCCGGGAGAGCGTGGACCTCTTCTCTAAAGAACACGGCCAGCTCTTTCTTTTTTCGGTTTGAGGTTTGTCTCACTATGTAGCCCAGGCTGGTCTCAAACTCATAGCGAGCTCCCTGCCTCCAAAGTGCTGGGATGACAGGTGTGCCCCTATCTCTTTAAAGTTGTAGAGTTTTTTTCTGTGGGGATACTTCTGTTGCGCTCCTTTTTTGTAGCCTTATAGCTTGCAATGCTATACTGCTTCTATTTGTTATCTGTGATTTCATGACACGAAGTCAGGCGTGTGTCGAAGATGGGACGTGACTTCCTTTCGGGGCCAGGTGCAGTCGGCCGCAGTAGTAAGTCTCCTTTTCGGCTTTACAGCACTGGGGGAGACTCCCAGGGCCTTTACACGAAGTTACCGCCCTTCCTGGCTTCTATTTTTAGTTTTGAGATGGGGACTCCTGAAGTTGCTCTGCGGGCTTAAAGCTGGGCCGCCACACACAGTGGCACAGAACTGTGATCCCGGCGATGTAGAAGGCTGAGGCAGGAGGGTAATATGTCTCAAGTCCGTCGGGTGCCTGATGGAGACCCTGTCTCAAAGCAAAGCAAACAAGGGTGGAGCCAGAGGCTGCAGGGGAGCACTGGCCCGGGTGGGCAGCCCTGGGTGACGTCAGGCACACAATGAAAAGAAAGTGTGACTCAGAACTGGTTACTGCGTGGGCCTCTCGGTTCTGCAGACCGGCAGCTCGGTCCTGGCGCTGCGGCCATCGGCTGAAGACTGACAGAAGCAAGCGAAGCCAAGGACAGACATGAGACACCCGGGAGAAGCCTGCCGACCGGGACCCCGCCCCACACCCTCGGCGCCCTCCTCCGGGGGTCGGCCCGCTTCCACCTGTCCAACCACTGCTCAATACCGGCCGGAGAGGGGTGAAATGCTTTTTCTCCTGGAGGGGGAACTGCTGTGCCGATCCTCCTGCCTGTCCCCAGCAGCCGGGATCTCGGCCCGTGCGGACTGTGTCCAGCCCCGGCCCCCGGGATGCTGGGGTTCCGCTTGTGTTCTCTGCCACCCCGCCGCCCTCCAGGACCCACTGCCCGCGCAGAGCGGAGGACACGGGACAGCGATGAGCCCCGGCCGAGTCCGCCCCTCAGTGGGGTGGAGGCAGGTGAGGGCCCCACACGCGGCTCAGCATCGGTGGCCGGAGTCGCTCCTCCAGCTACTTTACTGTAACTGAGCCTTCGGGGCGGGGGCGGCGTCACGGGACGAGTGTCATGGGGCTCCGCTGTGCCGCTGGGCGCCCACTCGCCGGACTCTCGCCAAGCGCCTCGGTCCGCAGCGCCCCGTCCGGACAGACGGACGGACACGGGAGTCGGTGGCGCACGCCCGCACCTCCGAGACCGCCAGCCAGTTCAGGAGCGGGCTGCTGCGCGAGCAAAGACACGCTTCGGGTTAAAAATTCACAAAGACATTTATTCTGAAACACACCCGCCCCTCGGCGCCGCCCACCGCGGACTCGGGGTGCGTGCGCGGCCCTTCCCGGTCCGCCGGCGTCCCCGCGTTGTAGACCAGGTGCTCGGGCAGAACCCCGCGCAGCAGGGCAGCAGGGAGGGTCCCGCGAGGCCTCTGCCTCCTCCGGACACCGAGGCGCGACGCAGCGGGCTCTTTTCTAAGCTCCCGGCAGATCTATCATTTCCCAAGTAAGAAGCGCTGGGTGCCTCTCCTTCCACGAGAAACTTCTAACAAATCACGAAGTAGCTGAAACTGAATGGTCCCGATTCTCCGAAGTCACTTCATAGGGTAGCGTGGACCCGCTGGCTCGGGGCTCCGGGCCCGGCCTAACGTCACCGGCTCGGAGGGCAGACGCCCCGCGTGCCACGTGCAGGGCGGCCACGAGGTGGCCTCTCAGGGCCCGAGCACCCTCCGTCCTCACGCTGGGCCCTTCCCACCGCAGGGCCTCAGGTCCGGGCTGCTCCGCCGGCGGTTGCCCGGCTCGCCGGACGCGGGACTGCACCGGGGGCCCCCGCCAGCGGCCTCACGGAGGGCGTGAATAGGCGCCGGCCCAGAGCACACTGTGGATCACGGCCCGAAAAAACACGTACTCAAACCCCTCGGTTTCAACAGCGAAAGGATTGAACTTGGCTGCGAGTTCTGTAACGGCTGACACTGAACCAGGAAGCTGTAACTTGCGTTGAAAAGGTGCCTTAAGCGCTCCCGAACTGCAGCGTAAGAACGTTTCGGGGTAAGCCTGCCCTGGAGCGCAAGAACCAGCCCAACAGTACCACAGTTTGTTCATATGCACCGATACCTCTTTATATAGAAAGCTCTACGACAAAGACCTCTAATAACTTTACAGTTAAATTAAGTCTGAAATTTTTCTATACTACTTTGGTCTCAACAGTTGAAAGCACATCAATTAACTCTGAAGATATTTAACCAAACACAACCCTATTAACAAGCACATTGCGCGTGGACTAAAGACACATTCAACCATGCAATCCAGTGTTCAGTACCTAATGATAAATAACAATGCTTTTACTGCGAAAACCACTAGACACGGAGTCACCTTGGGACCCCATGCTCACACATGCAGAAAAGGTGATGCTTCCGGTCTCCCTGGACGAATGTTACACAATGCCCACTTTTTAAAAAAAACACAGGGTGGAAATTACGTCACATCCTTTCTGCTTCTCAATCCCTGATCTCGTGTTAGCCTCCGTCATCTCAACATGTCTACGGGCCGAGGCTCCTGCCCGCCGGCCGGCTGGAACGGACTCCTGCTCCTTCGCATCCGCGCCGCTGCAGTCTCCAGCCGCGGCAGAGGCATCGTGGACGAAGATCAGGACCGTCCGCCCGGCCCAGTCCGGCTCCTCCGCTGCCCTCGCTCACTCAGTTCCTCCTGGGCGGAGAGGAGGCGGGCGGGGCGAGGATGGGGGCAGGCGGCGGCGGCTCCACTCGGTGCCTTCCCACCGGACCGACCCCCTGGCTCACCTCAGGCGGGGGCTGACGGCGAGCACATCTGAGAACAACCAGCGCCGGGAAGTCGGCACAAGATGAAATCGCCATCGTCCGTAGTTTTAATTCACGGGCTGTCGTTCAGCATGACAGGGACCAGGGACTGCAACCGGATGCGAACAGTCGTCACATCCGCCAGCCTCACTGCTCCATTCGAAAGAATACATACTTCAGCAATGACGGCTTCAGTGTTTAAAAATTACTTATAAATCAGTACAAAGGAACGTCCACGACACACTATGTTTAAATAAAAGTAAAAACCTCCACTACACCGAGCTGTTCTTCTGTCAGCTGTACAGACTGTGTGTATCCAAGGTAGAAAATGCAGTAGTGAGTCAACGTGGACGGGGTAATGAACACTCGCCGTGATTTCTTGGAAAACTGTAAAGAAATCTCATAGGTTAAAAAAAAAGGAAAGAAAAAAAAACTGTTACTTTTAACAAGTAGCCAACCGAGAACTTCTCTTTAAAAAAAGATTAAGAATGTAAAAGTACATTTTAATATTAAAAAAGCGTTTTTAAAAATCTATAACAACTTTATGACAAAAATCTGTGTTTGAAAAAGGCTGTAAAAACAGCGGGACGAACCGTCCTCATCACAAGTGTGTGTGGCCCCAGACCCCTGGGCTCCACCTGGGCCAGGACAGTCGGGGTCCTGAGGCGGAGTCGCCGCCGGCCACGCCGCCCTAAGTCTGCTGCCTGCGCTTGGCCGAGCGCATCTTCTCGAAGCGCGACTCCATCTCCTCCAGGACCTTGGGCGTGTAGCGCACCACCAGCTTCACCTTGCCCTGCGCCGCCTTCAGCAGCTCCACCGCCTTCTCGTGGTGCTCCCCCTCCACACTCTGCAGGGAGACGGTGGACAGGCGGTGTGAAGGCGGGGGCGGCCGGGACCATGGGGAGCTCGCCCTGCCGCCCTGCACCCCAGTACAGCACAGGGGAAGCCCTGGGCTGGGACACAGCACGGGGGTGGGCCAGCAGACCCATGTACGGACTTCCAAAAGACCTCTGGGCTGGGGACGGAGGCCAAAGGCAGGGCCGGGCGGCTGCTGGGCACGCACAAGGCTCCAAGTTCAATTCCCAGCAACATCAGAAAACGCGCAGACTCGGGGATCCCCACTCCAACCCACCACCTTCCTGAGACTTGCGCGCCCCCATGTGGCCACGGCGCGTCACTACACCGTCAGACTCACCACTCCGTTAACAGAAAGGAGCTGGTCCCCGCGCTTGAGGCCACCGTGCCTATCCGCGATCCCACCGGGAATTATTCGAGAGATGTAGATTGGGGAGTTCTGCTCCTTGCCCCCCATGATGTTGAAGCCGAGCCCCTCTTCCGTCTTCGGCAGCTCCACAACACGGGGATGAGAGTGTCCCTCGCTGGCCGCAAATGCAGCTACAGTGGCCTGAAAGAAAGCTTCCCACATTGAACTGATCCAGCTCCCTCGGGTTCTTTTAAATTTCAGGTATAAACCCAAGCCTGCCAAGCCACACCCACGTGTGAAGTATTTGTAGTAAGTCTGGTGAAACGTTAACCAGCAATGAGAAATTCTCTGCTAGTGCACTCACCGGGCACTGACACAGTGGGACACACCCGTATCCCCGAGGAGGGTGCAAAGGCGCCCGCCCCAGCCCCAGCCCGGGAGCAGCTGGCTGCCTGACCCGTGTCTCCACGTCAGCTGCAACATCAGCGACACTCTCCACAGACAGTTTATGGGGGCAGCGCGGGCAGAGTCAAGTCCCGCATGAGGACGCACAGAAAACCGCAAAATGGCCTCTTCTGACAAATGTGGTAGAGTTTGAAAGCTTTGCGTCAGTTTTCAAAATACATTTATTATGCATCTAATAACCACAAACAAACCCCTGGGCCCCGGACAGGGAGAAGGCCTACCTTGGCGGTGGCATTGGCCCTCACTTCCGGGCTGCTGCTGATGTCCACCGTCTCATACACGTGCTCGTACACCTGCGAACCAGAGGTCACCGCGTTCAGGCCCACGAACACAGCGCACGGGGCTTCTCCCCAACGCCCGAAGGGACTGAGATTTTCAGCAAAATCATGCATTTTGGTAAAACTCTCTTCTTTTGCCCCTTGCTATTGTTTGCTTTGTAAAAATTAGTGATATTTAATAAAGATCTACTTAGAAAAACCAAACATTTTTCTATTAAAATTCCCCAAACATGAGAGGAACAAGGCCCGACGCTTTTCTGAAGTTTGTTTTCTGGGACACCTGGATGGAAGGCCGGCCGCCACCGCTCACCTCGCGCACTGCGTTGCAGAACTCGCTCTGGAGCACTCTCTGCAGAGCCTGCAGCTTCTGCGGCGGCACCTCCCCACTCCGCTGCAGCTTCTCCAGTAGCTCGATGGCTCTGCAGATATCTAGAGAGACACACACCCGCTGGGTGAGCTGTGCCGGGGCTGAGGCAGCGCTGCCTCCGGGAGGCTTCACTCCAAGGGCGAGCATCAGGGCACACGTGTGTGCACTCCTGCGTGCGTGGGGAGCAGGGTAAAACCACCGCACACTAAGTACCGCTTCCAGGAACAACCTGAGAGCCAACACAACTGACCTCAGGGAAAGGACCAGAGCTCTCCGGTGTGAGGGCAGACGCCGCTCGCTTCACAAGGACACAGGGCTCTGAACAACCCGTAAGTCAGTAAGAAATTCCTTAGCTTCACAGGAACCTGGATTCTGCACGAGGCTGCCGGGGAGCTCACCGTTCTCCTCCCGAAGGAGAGGCGGAACCTGTGGCAGGGGCTGAGGGGCCACAGACCCAGGTGTGTGTGGAAGGGTGGGCGCTAGAAACCGGAAGTAGCTGGCTAGTCTTTAGCTTAGGATCCAACACTGGGCTGTAACTCAGACAAGCCCAATTAAATACCTGTTTACACATCAGAAGCCAAAAACAATTAGCTTGTCAGTCTGGTGTCAGTACCAGCCCTGCAGTGCTGGGCCAGGTACTTCACCTCCCTGCGTCCGTCTGTCCGTCTCTTTCACTGAAGAAGAGGACTATTTTCCTCAGACAAGGTGCCCGCCAGGGGCCTGGCAGGTGGAAAGTGTTGGGCTGCACTGGAGGCCACTAACCTTGGAAGACACGGTAAATGTGGTACACAGCTGTTGCTAGGAAGTGTGGACACAAGTTCCAGGAATTCAGACCTGCAGAAGGTTCAGCCATGCTACCAAACCACTCACCAGTCTCTCTGCTGTGGTTTTTCTTAACTGTTTTTGTACCACAGGATGCTCAATGTTCCTACTACTCTCTTCCTTGACTTCTTCTGACTTCAATGAAAGATGTTCCTACATGTCATGATAAAGTCATAAAGAAGCACCCAGTTTGTTCAATTTCTTTCTCCTTTTGTTTTTGAGACAGGGCCTCGCTTTGTGGTTCAGGCTGGCCCTGAGCTAACAATGTAGCCCAGGTTGGCCTCCAACTCACAGCAATCCCCCTGCCTCTGCCTCCTGAGTGCTAGGATTACAGGCTTCAATTTCAAGTAATAACAGCTTACACTGATATTAATCAAAACGTAATGTCAACAGACCTATTCTGATTTCTGATGAGCAACATGGCTGGGAGATGGGACTATGGGTTCATTAGTTATCTTTAGGTCACAATAAGAAAGCCATATAGAAGTATTTGATCAACAGACCCAACAATCTAAACTGTACGTACAAACTCTGTCCCAGTGAATTACGTTTTGACGACCTGGGATCTTGTTTCCTATTTACTCACTCTATACTGTTGGGCTGCTAGGAGTATTTGTTAAGAGTCTGTTATAAGCCCGAATGAGACTCAGACCCTAAGAAATCTGACTTTATCCTGCTAAAGGGCCAGCTCTAGTAACACATAGTCACTGGGGTGCCGAGCATGCTCCTGAACAAAGCTAAATGCCAGTCAGTGAAGCTCCATACTCTGGGCTCCATTTAAAACTACAAAAGAATGCTAACACGCTTCAATCCCACAGCTCTTGTCTCAAAGAAAAAACTGTTCTCACTCACACGCTCATCACCACTGGGCTGAGAAGGAAGATTCCAGTCTCCAGCCTAACTCTGCAAGTCACCCCAAGGAGCTTCTCCTCTGCTATAAAATGCTTTCATCAATGACCTGGTGGGCTGGAGAGAAGCAACCTCATTTGTAGAAAAGGAATACGCTAGGGCATACGGGGTAAGGTTATTCAACATAATCCTAAAAATGTGTTTCCTTAAGAGTATTAATATTCAGGCTGTAACTACACTTGTTAATATGTGCAAATAATTTCCACTTCTATGCTGGGCTTTGAGCACCAACACTGCTGAGAATGTTTGGTACCTGTTGACTACTGCCCATGACTGCTAACGCTGGTGTCAACAGTACTCAGGAATTATTGGAAATAAAGCATCTGGGGAGAAGACGGTCGAACAAGGACCCTGGGAGGGGCGCGCGCAGGTATTTTCACAGGCTTCTCGCTCCCTACACAGGTTTCATTTTCCTGGGCCAGGAAGCGATCAACCAATCACAGTATGCAACTGTAGGGTTTGTAAAGAAAAACAGCCACTGGTCCGCAAGTGTTTCTACCCTCCGCCCCGACTCTAGTTATGCAACTTCCATTGTAGGATCAGGTCGGTGGGATCGGTGGTAAAGTGCCGTCTCGGTTCCTAGGAGGGGCACCGAAGCTGGGTACAACCCAACTCCCGCGCGGGTGCGTGGCGGAGAAAGCGCGGCCGGCTGTGTTCAGAGGACGGCGGCAGCCGCGCTGCTGCCGCACCCGAGGGTCCCGAGACAAGGTACATTGACAGGGCGATGACATCTGCTCGTTACTTCGCAGGTTCCCCGAAAAGAGGTTGCCCGTCACATCACCACCAGGAACGGTCCCGCGGCGCGATGGCTGGCGGGTCTGGCTCTCCGCGGAAGCCCAGCAGGCAAGCGCCCTCCCGGGCCGACCCGGCGAGCCACGGCGGCCGGCTCCAGCGCGAGGACAGGCTGGTTCCGGCCCCGAGTCCGGCGGCTGCCTCTCCTCTGCTTCCCGCCCCGGCAGACCCAGCCCTTTCTCCCTTCGGCCCCGGCACCGGCCGCACTCACCCCTCTCCAGCCGTACAGGTTCTCCCAGCGCCGCCATCTTCTCCTTCCGCGCCGGAGGCCCACCGGAAATGACGACAGAGGTCGCGGCGGTGAGGCGGGCCTGACAGGGGCCGGAAGTGCGCGGGCCGCAATATCGCGAGAGCTCCGGCGCGGGTGGGAGGTGGTGTTGAGGTCAGCTTCCGGCTCGGGTTCCGGTTTCAGAAGCTGAGCGGGGTTTTTTTCTCGTTTGAAGTCATCACCTAGTCCTGTCCACCAGATCCCTTTGCTCACTCACTGCAGGAGAGTCAGGCAGCCTGGGGTCTAGTCTGAGCTTGACTCTTGGCAGCTTTATGATCCCAACTCTACTGAACCTCCCTTGGCCTCAGTTTCTCAATATGTACCCTGAGAAGACCTGTCTCTGAGGTCTTTTAAATAATAATTATTATTATTTGTTGTTATTATTAGTATTATTATTATTATTTTGCAGGTAGTGGGATCGAACTCAGGCCCTTCACACAAGATACATCTCCAGCCCTTTTTTTATTTTTTAAGATTTTAGACAAGGTCTCCAAATTGTCCCAGCTGGGTTCAAACTTGTGATTCCGTCTGCCTCGGCCTACTACAGTTCCTAGTCTTTTACATTCTTAAACTCTAAGATTAGGTGAGAGTTAACTATGGGAATGACATACCATAAGTATTCTTTTGAGATCTCTTCCCCACATCCGGAATAGGCGTGGAAAATACAGACAGCATGAACCTGGGGGAGAGAAGACAGTGCTCTGGTGTGTCACGAACGTCTGGTGCTCAGACCTGTAGCTGCCCTGCCTCAGCCTCACAAAGTCCTGGGAGTACACTTGTGAACCGCCAACCCATACTACAATGGAGACTGAACCCAGGGGCCGTCTCTCCCTGAGCTACAGCCCCAGCCCATTTTCGTTTTTATTTGGAGATGGGCTTGTCCCAGAGGGAGTTGGACTTGAGGTCTTCCTCCTTGACCGTCCTCAGTGCGGGCCTGCAGTGCCGTTTTCATCGCTGATTCTCCCAGTGTTTTGCACATTCGTCTGTACTTATCTTTCACGTCTCTGAGAAAAGACTTTGCTTTGGCGGTTTTGTTCCCTTTTATCGTCTGGTGGCCCCTGCCTTGCAGTAGCACACAGGACACTGCTGTCATTTGTTCTGTCATATCTGTGAGCAATGCGTGCTCATTCAATGTCTAACAGGCGCTGTGCTAGGAATGCCATGAGGAGCACGGTGGGTACAGACATTCCTGTATGTCTTCAGATGTTTTCCTTCCTCGTGTTTTCTGTCCTCTCTGGCTGACTAGTGGAGTTGGACACACGTATATTCACCCGTATGAGATTGTTTCACAGCTCACTTTTTCCCTTATTTTTTTTTCCAAGCTTTTCTTAATGCGTAGTTTCTTGTGGACATTACCTGTCACCCTATGCCTTTATGTTCACTGATTGGCTGTTTCCACATCTGATAGCCTCCTACTCCCGTGCCGCTCACCTAGAACTCAGAATTTTATGTCCAGTAGTTTGGTCTGATGGGGGTGTGTGTCTGTGTGTGTGCGCATGCGCCTATGCATGTGTTGCCATCTTTCCTATAGCTACTTAAACATGCAGAATGAAATTGTGATGTCATGTACTAGTTTTTATATCATTTATAGTTATTCTGGTGTTTTGTTCTGTGACTGATTTTCTCTTCCTGTGGCGGTCCATTTCCTGTGTGTTGCTTACTTGCTAATTTTTTTTTTCCATAGGATTCCAGCCATTTTGAAATTTACTCATTGATAAGCAATTTTGTCATGTTGAAGCTTGATTTTAATCTTTGTTAGGTGGAACCAATCCAGCCTTTTGTGTAGGACTTAGTGAACCCCAGAACGATGGCTGTACAGTGTCTGTTTAAGTTCCTTACCCAGTTCCTCCAGCAAACTAGGTAACTTTTCCACTCTGGTAGAAATAGGAACTAATTCTTATACATCGGGATTATGGGCTTTTAAATTTTCCACCTTTTGAATAGCCTTTTTCATGTCTTTCCTTAGCACGTAGTTATGACATTTCAGGGCTCCAGTGATAAGTAGAAGACACCACGGGTTTCCGGAGAGAAGGATCAGGGTGCGTTCTGCGCTCGGAGGTCAGGACAGAGTGAGGTCTCCCAGCAGTGCTCACAGCCGGGGGCAGCTACTGTGTTTGTGGGAAAATGGTACCCAGAGCAGCATCTTACACCCCACCGTGTGAGCGGCCATGACAAACTGTGGCTGTAGAAAATACCTGGTGCTTGCTGCCTCTCATGTCTAAAAGCTAAGTATCAGAAGGCAAGGCAGCAAGCGCCCCTGGAGCCGTTGGAGAGCCCCGCCTTCCTTGGCGGAGTCCCGCCGGGCTCCCAGCAGTCTCTGCCTCCTTCTGGCCGCCCCATGACTCCGCCCGCGCTCTGCCTCCTGCCTCTGGATCTCTGTTTTAGATGCACGTCTTCCGTGCCGTCGTGGGTCGTGCTGGACCAGGGTCACCTTACTCGGTAGGACCTCATGTCGACTAATTAGATCTCAGCGGCCCTGTCTCCACAGAAGTTCACATTCCGAGTGACCGGGACTCAGGATTTCAACGCAAAGCATACGAGTCAACCCGGCACACTAACCAAAGCGTCGCTCGGGAGTAAAACGGAGAGTGAAAAACGTTTTAGAGCTGAGAAGCCGCTCAGCGGCGGAGCATTCACTAGCATGTGGAAAGCCCCAGTTTTGATCCCCAGGCCAACAGGACAAGACCAAAGGAAAACAAATCTGCAAACTGATATGTATGGTGTAGAAGTTCTAAACGCTTCGATTTCCGTGTATACTTTCCCAAGAGCTGCTAGAATATGTGTTTCATCCAAATTAGGAACTTGGCTGAGGGAGAGGCAGGGCCGTGGGAAGCGGAGAGTCCCAACACAGACGAAGGTGGGGTGGTTTCAGAATGGTTCTCGGATTAGGGCCCTCCCGAGAAAGAGAACCAGAGTAACTCTGAGTGTGTGTATGTGTGTGTAGTATGTGTTTGTATGTGTGTATATGTGTAGGTGTGTGTAGGTGTGTGTAGGTGTGTAGGTGTGTGTAGTGTGTGTTTGTATGTGCATGTATGTAAGTGCGTGTATGTGTGTAGGTGTGTGTAGGTGTGTGTATATATATGTGTGTGTAGGTGTATGTGCGTAGGTGTGTGTTTGTATGTGTGTTTGTAGGTGTGTAGGTGTGTTTTTATGTGTGTATGTATATATGTGTAGGTGTGTTTGTGTATGTGTATGTGTGTATGTGTGTAGTGTGTGTTTGTGTATGTATGTAGGTGTGTATGTGTGTAGGTGTGTGTATGTGTATGTGTGTGTATATGTGTGTGTAGGTGTATGTTTGTGTAGGTGTGTGTGTTTGGATGTGTGTATATATGTATGTGTGTGTAGGTGTATGTGTGTAGGTGTGTGTTTGTGTGTAGGTGTGTAGGTGTGTGTTTTTATGTGTGTATGTATATATGTGTGTAGGTGTGTTTGTGTATGTGTATGTGTGTATATGTGTGTAGTGTGTGTATGTGTATGTATGTAGGCGTGTGTAGGTATGTGTGTATATGCGTGTAGTGTGTGTTTATATGTGCATGTATGTAAGTGTGTGTGTAGGGGTGTGTGTAGGTGTGTGTTTGTATGTGTGTATATATGTGTGTATGTGTGTAGGTGTATGTGTGTAGGTGTGTGTGTGTAGGTGTGTGTGTGTTTGTAGGTGTGTAGTGTGTGTTTTTATGTGTGTATGTATATATGTGTAGGTGTGTTTGTGTATGTGTATGTGTGTATATGTGTGTAGTGTGTTTGTGTATGTATGTAGGTGTGTATGTGTGTAGGTGTGTATGTGTGTGTATATGTGTGTGTGTGTGTATATATATATATGTATGTGTAGGTGTGTGTGTAGGTGTGTGTATGTGTGTGTATATGTATGTGTGTAGGTGTGTGTAGGTGTGTGTGTGTGTGTGTAGGTGCATGTGTGTAGGTGTGTGTTTGTGTGTTTGTAGGTGAGTAGGGTGTGTGTGTGTGTATATATATGTGTGTAGGTGTGTTTGTGTGTGTGTATATGTAGGTGTGTAGGTGTGTGTGTGTGTGTAGGTGTGTTTGTAGCCTGAGTGTCCCCTGGGTATGGCGTGGGGCTGGCTCTGGGGATGAGAAATGAGAAAGACGGTGGTACAACCCCAGTGCAAACGCGGAGGCCCGAGGACAGAGGGGCCAGCGCTGTGGGGCCAGAGGCCTGAGAATCCGGAGCTCTGAAGTCCAAGGGAGAGGACAGATGTGCCAGCTTTACCAGGA
Source organism: Petromus typicus (assembly GCA_004026965.1). NCBI lineage: Eukaryota > Metazoa > Chordata > Mammalia > Rodentia > Petromuridae > Petromus > Petromus typicus. The sequence continues at coordinate 24,209 of PVIR01001512.1, read as the reverse complement.
GGAGCAGATGCCTTTTCTCTGCCTTCTGCTCTACTCGGCCCTTCACTGGGTCGGAGGGCGCCGCCCCCGCCGCCCCCGCGCAGCTCAGGGCTCAGGTGCAGGTGTGCTCCAGACACGCTCAGAAACAAGCCGAGTGTCGGCAGCTGCGCATCCCTTAGGCCCGGCCAAGCTGACCTCAGACCCATCCCAGAGGCTCGAGGACAGCCGGCAACGGCCGTGTCACAGACCTTGGGGCAGCGCATCCTGCGGCCGCGACAGGTGTCTGCTGGTCCTTCATGGAGAGAGGGCCGTTCGACGACATGTTAGCGCCTCCTGGTGGAGAGTTCGGAAATAGGCACATAGCTAAGCAAGTGGAAGAAAATGAGGCAATCAGAAAAACCAGGAAGTTGTAGAAGAGCAAAATATTAGCATAGAGCGTGATTATTATTATGTTTTGTTTTTTTGGCTGCAAAGCATCTGAGCGGCTGAGTCAGGAGGGTGGTGAGTTTGAGGGCTGCCTGGGTTACAGAGCTGAACTCTGGTCGGGTGTAATGACGCACGTCTGTAATCCCAGCACTCAGGAGGCTGAGGCAGGGGGATTGCTGGGAGTTCCAGGCCAGTTTGGGACACATAGTGAGTTCAAGGTCACCCTGAACTCCACAGGCAGATCCTCTCTCCAACAAATAAAGTGAGACTGTGTGAAAGCCAGACAAACAAAAGAACACAAGATGACCTTCCTGGATGAAGGGTTACAGTTCTAGCAGATTCTTTTTGTTTTGTTTTGTTTTTTTGAGACAAGGTCTTGCTTTGTAGTTCAGGCTGGCCCTGAGCTCCGTTTTGAACTCACAGCAATCCTGCTGCCTCTGTCTCCCGAGTGCTGGGATTACAGGCGTGAGCCACCACGCCCGGCACTGTGGTATGTGGTACTGGTTGCTGTATTGTATGTGGTTACGAGGGATCGAACCCGGGTCCTTGCACTTGTAAAACAGGGACCGGAACCACTGAGCTAAATCACCGGCCCAGTTCTGGCAGATTTTAAAACTGATTTTAAATTTGAGGCGTGTTGAAGGGACAGAAAGGTTTTACAAAGTGCTTCCTAGAGGGGTAAATGTGGCTCAGTTTCACTCACATCCCATTGTCCACAGCATATGAAATAGAAGTAGTGAGCTGTGGTGTGAAGACAGATCCCCAGTGTCCCTCTGAAATCGGTAAGTACCACTCCGGACAGGCCGGAGACCAGCCCTTGCGCGGTACAGCACAGGCTGGCTCTGGGCCTGGGACCCCAGGGGCTGCGCCTGAGTCCCCTGAGCCCCGCCCCTCTGTTTCCTGCTTCTGCTGGGTCACCCCCCACCACTTTCCTGTGAGAGGGCTTCTCTTCCCCGGAAGCACTCTTTCGTATGATTTCCGGTCCTAGGGATGAAGGAAAGTTAAAAATTAGAACACGAAGCCTGGGCCTAGACAAATCCCAGTTAGAGCTGCACTGTGCAGAATTAGTTTTTGTGTAACAAGGAAGAGTCCTAAGTAGGCTACCAGTGGGTGAGAGCTTCCCTAAGCCGGGCCGTGTAAGACGGCAGCCGGCAAGAGGAAGCGGGTGGCAGGGAACGAGGTGGGAGGATGTCTCCGTAGCTAGGGAAATGGAAAGTAATTCCAGGAAGCGAGAACCCCGAGGAACGCTCGTCATGGCCTACAGGACCACACACGGACGGCCCTGCTGCAACGCCGAGGTAAGTACCGGAATATACAGCGACCACAGGCAGGACACCACTCTTCAGCTGAGCGGTCTGTTGGATTTTGACAGTTTGAGCCTTAGTCGCCTTCCTTTTCCAACATTTTTTGTGGCACATCTCAGTCATATTCCTTGAAAGAATAAGACCTTGGAACATTGGCTTCCTTTATTCCATGTGATTGATACATGCTATGTAGAATAACCCTCATTTTCAAATAAATGAAACAGTATAGAAAATACTTGGTCTGATCTGTGAAATCTCTTCATGAACACCTGTGGAAGGGAGATTGCACCCCAGGTCTCAGGTGAGACCTCGAATCCCACCCCGGCATCCGAGGGCTGTGCGTGGAGCCCCACTTCCCTCGCAGGCGAGCTTCAGGTCACGCCAGGGTGGACGAGCTGCCTCGTTTAATGTCAGTTGCTTCATCATCGCACGAGGAACGGCACAGATTGATGTATTTTTCTGGCGTCTTCCTGACGCACCCTTGCCCTAAATAAATCTGTTTGCCAGGATCTTGTCGCTTAAATTAGCTGTCCAAATTCTTGGTCCTGCCAACACGGGTGGCTGTGCCCGTGTTGCCAGCATCTTGCGGCCCTTCCGATGGGCCCGCGCACCCCCCCACGTCTGCTGGGCCCTGTGGGCAGCCCCCACCCCCGCGTCCCCAGCCCCTAGTGCGCTGTTCTGTCTCCAGTGCACGCGCTCACAGATTGGCAGCACCACCTGCCAGAGATGAGAACCTTTTAAGTTGTTGTCAAACGTCATAAAATATGTTCCATGATTAATTCTGTGGGCACAGATTGGTTTTTGCACAGGGCCCAAAACTTGGGATATGTCACAGTGACCACATGGCAGTGGCATGCTGAATGGATTTGGAGTTTGTTTTGTCAAGTGTGGGAACAGGCGCGCAGATGGGCTTCAATCCAGGGGTGTCGCTGGGAGTTCTCATTATAGCAATGATGTCACTTGTCACGTGGGGCTGGCGACACTCCTGCCAAGTTACGGAAAATCAAGGCGGTGAGGAGAGGCCACAGGCCCAGGAGGAGAGGGCCAAGAGCACGAGGCAGGTGCCACCAGCGACTTCACCCAGAGGACACAGCCTCTGCAGCCTGGAGGACCGTCCAAAGTGTGCGTGGCAGAACTAGGCAGAGAGGGAAGCCCACAGCCCTTCCCCAGGGGACTGTGAAACCTAGAAAGTCCCCTCTTCTCAGAGGAGAAAAAACAAATGCGTCCTTGGGTTTTAGATGAGGCTGCAGAAGAAATCTGTGAGCGACAAGAAAGAGCCTTTCCACAATATCTGAGCAAATGCAAGCCAAATCATTTGCTTTGGCTGCTCAGCTGGGAGGTGGAGAGGCAAATGGACAAACACCTTCACACCAGCAGAGCTACAGAGCTACAGAGCTGTGCTCCCGGGTGCACGCAGGGCTCCCCACGGGGCTCCGGACTGGTGTCCCGCCAGGCGGGCGCAGCTGAAGCAGTGCAGGGGAACTCGTGGCACCAGGGCCGGTGTCGGGAAGGAGGCCTCAGCCCGCAGTGGCGCTGTCTGTCTGAAGATCCTTGGAAAGGAAGAAGGAACCACCCCCAAGGGATGAAACAGCAATAATTGGAGCAGAAATAAACTATCAACACAATGGAGCAGAAATAAAGACAATTCGGGAGATCCACGAGACCAAAATTTGGCTTCTTGAAAAGATCAACCAAATGACAAACCTTTCGCTGGACTGACTGGGAAGAGAGAGTGAGACAGACAAACAGGGAGAGGGAGAAATTATGAAAGTCAAGGGCGAAAGAAGTAGCGCTAATATGCACCTCACAGGAGTGAAAGGGAATATACAGGAAACCCTGTGAAAGTCAGCGCCCCACCCTGTGTGTGTGTGTGTGTGTGTGTGTGTGTGTATGCGTGCACACTGCTGTGTCATCTACATCATCTGATTGTTAACATGCACAGTTGTATATGCATCTGAGCAGGGTCTCACCATGTGAACTTTGATCCAGAAGCTCTCAATTAGAGTGTGAACATTTGTATTTTCTAAAAATCGTGGAATTTTTTGTGATACGCGTCTCCGTTGAGGATTCCTGGCCTCTCACACGGGAGGCACGACAAGATACTATTGAATGACAGGCAGACATTTATGCATCAGTTCGGATCAAGGGCTCCTGCACACACACATGAAAGTCCAGAAGAATTATGCACTGAGAACGAGAAAGAAATCCAGAGGTAGAGTGTGCCAGCCCCACAGGGCCATCAGGGGCACTGTGACAGGGTACAGCTTCCGCAGTAAATCCATTCATGTGCTGAAGTGGCTGCTGTGGTGCCAGCCATCACGTTTGAGTTGCATGCCAGCAAAAAAGGAAAAGAAGGGAGGGTAAAATGATCATGCCAGCATGTTTACCACCCACTTGGCAGAAGTTCCACCTAGTATTTTGTGATTCTGTCTTCAAAGGAGCTAGAACGTTTTATTTGCTTATTTTTATTTTGTTTCTTTGGTGTTGGGATTGAATTCAGGGCCTCAGATATGCCCAGGAAGGACTTTACCACTCAGCTCTCTCTCTAGCTCCTCATAATATTTTATTTTGAATAGCGAAGAGTCCAGCCGTGAAATCTCAGCTTTGTCCCCGAGGGACAGGGAGCAGTCTGGGGCCAGGGTCTCAGCTTCACCAGGCCTGTCCCCTCTCAGCCTTGTCTGGCCCTTTGCTGCCTCCCTGTGGACTGCGACAGGAGGAACACGGACCCGTTCCTGCCTTCAGGGAACTTTGAAGGAACCTGAGCAAATGAGACCTCTCCAAACGGGACAGTCCAGCCTGGCTCTGCCCAGGGACGGCACGCCGGGGCTCTGGGTTTACGGTTTAAACCTAGATGCACAGTCAGCCTGCGAATGAGCCCAGGCTAAATGAACTCTGACCTTCCTCCAGGTCACAGCTGAGGCTCGGGGCCTGTTCTCCAGAGTGTGGCAAGGCCAGCTTTCCCAGAGGTTTGGTTCCTGGGGAGCGATCAGGGAGGAGGCGGAGGAGGGGAGGCCCTGAAAGATCCAGGCAGCACAGACTGTGAGCAAGCCAAGGGTGGGCCGGGCCGCTCGGGCCTGGCCTTGGCCTGGCCGGGTTCCGTGCCCTGTGTGCTGCCACCCCCCGTGTGGGACAGCGTGATCCTGGGGATCTGGATCCGGCCCCCAGAGCCCTCACCAGGAGCGGTGTCCTGGGCTCGAACAAAGGCGTGCCGCAGGAATCTGCCTTCCCGCGGTAGCTGCGAGTCCCAGCACACAGGCGCGGCTGAGTTCAGACGGGGCACACGTGTCCTCGGGCCTCGGCTCAGCTGGCAGAGAGCTGAGTGCTGGGCGCCTGGGCCCTGCGCTCTGCCCTGGCCTTGAGTTTGATTCTGAGGACCTACGGGCCAGGCCGTGACGCTTTGACACCAGGAAAACTATTCTGGAGACTGGCTGCTTTTCAGTTCCCAGAGCCTCGCTCATTTCCTGCAGGTCTCTGAAACCAGTGTCTCTGGGTGAGGGATCTACACCTGCAGTCTACTGGATCGATGGCCACCCTGGTCATCCCGGCCAACCTTGTGACCAAGTTGGCATGGATCAGCGCGCATGTAATTCCGTCAGGCGCAGGAGCACAGACACCAGGCTGTGTTCTTCTGTATCTGAATTGTCTGTATGTCATTAGAAGTATAGTCGGGTACTTAGGCTGCTAATGGGGACCTGGGGGCTGGGTGGCCCCCGATGGGGTACTTGAGTGCTTTTCCTGGGGAGGGGACTAGAGGAGCACATGTCTCTTCATCTCTGAGACTGCTCATTTCTCCACAGCAGGTGCTCCACCCTCATTCTCCACAGCCCCGAGTCCACGGTCTCAGTCATACAGGGTGCCGATGGTGAGTCTGGGTCCCCAGCTCGGCCTCTCCGCCTGTCACACTGCGAGGCACAGCCGTGGTCCCTCTGAGGCCGCGCTGCGGTGGTGGGCAGCAGCGTCGTCTTCCTAAGCTCTGGGTAACCTGCTGCAGGGTTCACCAGAGGAGCCGGACTGGTGACACTGTTCGCTGTTCTTAGTCTGACCTGTGCACGGGCCTGAGCAGGAGGAGCGCCAGCTTGTGTGCGGCCTGACCTGCGCACTGAGCAGGAGGAGCGCCGGCTTGTGTGCGGCCTGACCTGCGCACTGAGCAGGAGGAGCGCCGGCTTGTGTGCTGCTGGTGCGGGGAGCAGCCCGGACTCGGCGCAGGAGCTGGGGCGGGCGGCCAGGCCCAGGGCGCTCGAGTCTGCTCCTTGTCTGCTCCACCGTGGCATCAAGCAGGTTCTCTCCTCAGGGAGCGTGGCTGCCACCTCCTGTCTCCCTGCGAGCACGGCTCCAGTCCTGGTCCGTCACCAGCGTCCCCAACGCCGCAGAGTCCACCTCACTGCGTTTCCACCATGACAGGCCTGGTGTTCCTGGGAAGCACCTGGGCACCTGCTCTGGGCCCCAAGGAAATGACAGGAATGAATCAATAACCAGACACTACTTGGGGCGCATTTCACCCCGCTGTTACACACAGTGTAAGATATTTTCAGCTTCTGATGGGGTATTGGGCTGTAACCCCATCAGCGGCAAGGGTCACCTGCATTTAGAAAGTTAAATATAATCTGCTAAACGTGACCAGTTTATCAGTGTATTCTCCCAAAGGTAAAGATGAAATAACACACGAGTGCCAGTGTGTACCTAATTTTATGCAGATGTGATAAGTTTCTTAGGCTCATACCTCGACCGTATATGTGATTTTAAGTGACAGGATGCGTTCATGAATGCAGCACGTGTGGGTTCTGCTGGCCGTGCCCGGCTGGTCCACACCCCGGTCACTGATCCGCTCCTGCGCCGTCCCCAGCCCCTCCCTTCTCTCCCCTTCCCTCCTCCCGTCGGGTGAACACACCGTGCCCGCCTCGCTGTTGGCTTGTGCCCTTAACACCCATGTCCCGGCAAATGGCACTGCCTTGCTCTTCTTCACGGCTACGTAATCCCTTTTTTCAAGTGAAGCGTGTTTTATTTTACCCCATGGCTCCCCACCAAGCCCGCTTTGCTTCCTGTGTACACAAGCTTTGTTTCCGTCTGTCACTTCCATTGTCCCTTGCTGTCATCCTCTCTCCCCTCACCACGTTCCCCTTCTCCTTTGAACCCTTCCTTGCATTTCCCAGCATCCATTGCACCTCGCAGACCTTGCTTCCACCCTCCATCTCTCACACCAGAGAAACAAAGCAGTAGGTAAACATCTGTGTCTCATTTATCTCACTTCAGAGCATGACCTCCGGTCCATTCATCTCACTATAAATGTCTGAGGCTCATCCTTCCTTATGGTAGAGTAGTACTCCACAGTATAAAACCAGAATCTTCTTTATCCACGTGTGAGTTGATGGACGTTTGGTTGTTTCCAAGATTTTTTTTTTTCGAGACAGGGTCTCGCTATGTATTTCAGGCTGGCCCTGAGCTCAGCCTCCAACTCACATCACAACAATCCTCCTGCCTCTGCCTCCCGAGTGCTGGGATGACAGGCGTGAGCCACCACACCCGGCACTGTGCTATGTGGTACTGGTTGCTGCTGGGCGTGAGTCTCCACGCCCAGTATTGTATGTGGTTACCAGGGGATCAACTCAGGCCCTTGCGCTTGCCAGACAGGCGCTGGAACCACTGAGCTAAATCCTCAGCCCATCCAAGATTTAGCTATTACAGACTGTGCTGCTATAGACATTCGTGTACATGGGTTGCTGTGGTGTCATGCTTTTCTTTTGGGAATTCTTTTTGGACCTGTAGCCTTCGTTTTTTGAGGAATCTCCACACTGATCTCTACAGTGGTCGCACAATCTACATTCCCACCAACAGTGGAGAAGGGCTCCTGTCTCCCCACAGTCTCACCAGCTTTTGTTGTTGGTTGACTTCATGGTAGCAGCCATACTTTGTGGAGTAGAATCTCAGCAGAGTTTTAATTTGCACTTCATGAATGGTCAGCGACGCTCAACCATTTCTCATTCATCTGCGAAACCTCTTTTCATTGCTGGGTTCCATTTTTGCATCGGACCTTTACATTTGGGGCGTTTGATGTTTTGAAATTCTTTACATATTCTAGACAGCGTCTGTTATCTGAGTAGCTGGTCCAAACTGTTGCCACGTGTGGGTCTCTCCTCACTTGGCAGTAGCTTCTTTGTGTGGCTGGAACTGTCCACAGAGTGCACACCGTGTCCTCATAGGCACTGTAGCGCCCACACTGTCGTCGGCACATGGCTGCAGATACGTGGGTATCTGTTCTTCTATGCTGACTTAACACTTGATTTAAGAATGGTCTTAACTATGGTTTATATTAAGTATCTCGAATCGCATTTGCGGCTGTAATTGCGAGAGAATATAAACAGAACCTCTATTTACCCTACGCCCGGCTTCCCCACCTGGGCCAACGCAGACCGAGACCTCCACACGGTCCAGGCCCTTTTGTGGCGCCACAGGAGGATGAACACCCTAAAGGACCGGAAGCAGGCAAGGCTTATAAGCGACCGCCCGTGGCACCGCCCTGCACACACTGCAGCCTCTGCTCCAGGCGTGAAGGACCATCCGAGGGGCAGCAGGGCGGCGGTCCCCCCCGCCCCTCCGCAGTGACCAGTCACGTGCGCATCCCCGCGGGCCCTGTCCAGGCCTTCACCTGACTTTCCCTCCGTCAGCCACACGGAGATGGAGCCCCGCCTAAGGCGGCCCTGACTTCATTGTGAACCGGTGAGTCTGGGAGACCTGAACCGCCTGGCCGTCTCTGCTGGAGCTGGGGAAGGCTCACCCCGCACGGCCGGGTAGAGGGAGAAGGAGGCTGTGTGGGTGGGAGCCGGCGGGGGTAGCGGGCAGGCTGCCCTCCTGGCCGCCTTCCATCTTTCCTGCAGTACTGGGGATTGAACAGCCCGGAGACTTTACACTGAGCTACACATCAAGCTCTTCAAAAAATTCTTATTTCATTTTGCTTTTGAAGGAGTGAATCAAATTGCATTAGCTGATGTGTGCAGTGCGTAATGTTTATAGTGACTGTGGGCAGCAGGCACACGGATACAGTGAATCTTAATTCTTTTTCTTCCCTCCTTTCCCTGCCAGTGCCCGGTCTTGAACTCAACATACTCTTCCCATGTACAGTTTCCCATTGTCTGTCTTTTGCTCTTTAAATGACTGCACTTGAAGTTTTTCATGTAAGAGGAGTTATGCAATATTGAGGTGCTGTGTAGTTCAGGCTGGCCCTGACCTTGAGCGATCCTCACACCTTAGCCCCCCAGGTGCTGCATGACAGGTATGGGCCACCATGTGCAGCTGTTGTGTGATCTGTCACGTGATTCCTTTGGAATGGAATCTGGGTTGTCTTTATTTGCACGTCTCTAATGGCAGAGGGTGTGTTCGTACTCTAGGCCACTTCCCTGCCTTTCTAAGAGCAGCGAGATTTTTATCTGGACAAGTCTCTGCATCGGAGAGGGAAGGGGCAGAGGGGGAGGGAGAGGGAGGGGAGAGACGGGACAGAGACTGGCAGAGTCAAAGAGGAGAGACAGAGAGACAGAAAAACAGACACAAGACACACAGACGAGAGAGAGGCAGGAGAGACAGAAGAGAAGAGAGACAGAGACAGGAAAGAGACGGGAGAGAGAAGAAAGAGAAAGAAACGTATTGCATGGATATATTATTCTAGTTCCTGGGAGACAAAAATGAAGAAAACACCCTGAAATACCTGCTTCAGGGACGCTGACACTCCGATCATGAGTGTAACGAGCAGAGACAGAAAGGGCATCAGTTGGCAAGTGTACAGGGCAGCAAGCCGGGGAGACTCAGCCAAGGGCCTGAGGAAGGGTGACGCAAGCCAAGATCGTCGCCGTGTCGCGGGCCCAGGGCGCTCAGAGCTCCGATCAGCCTAAGAGCGTCTTCTGGAGCCGCTGCTTTTGGAGCAGTGAGCAGTCGGGGGCAGTGGAGGGAGAGCGCTGGGGACAGCAGGTCCTAGCAGCCAGGGAACGAGACATCCTAGCGGGAGCAGGTATCGGTTAACGGGAAGTTTGTTTTCCCCATCGATTTGCTTCTATAGAAGTGTTCCCTGAGTGATGCTTTCTTAGTTGCCCTGTGTCCAAGATGTCACAGATCACTGACCAGTGGTCCTGGAGCTGCCCCTTCCCACCCGCTGATGGCTGGATCCTCAGCAGGCACTGCGAGCTAAAGGGCAGACTTGGGCTTCTCATATGAAAAGTCAGTTTTTGAATGGACTGTTCGCTCAGGTGGGCTCCAGCAGGAGGCGATCGGGTTACAGGGTTGCTGTGGCCACCAGGCTGAGAGGGACAGCAGGTGGAGGGCGAGAGGGGCAGGTTGGGTGACAGGGGCAGGGCAGGGTGGAGGGCTCTGGACCCGCGTGGAAGGTAGAGCTGGGGAGGTCGCAGCGAGAGGTGAGTCAGACGTGGCCAGGTCTCTCGAGCTGTGCAGCCAGGGAGGGCAGGATCGCTGGTCGTGAAGGAAAGGTGCTGTGGGACGAGGAGGGGCAGTCTGTCCGTCTCTCTTCCGTGTCCCCTCTCCCCTCTCCTGTCCTGTGCATCTCATAAGCCTCTAGAAGGCCTCAGAGTTCAAAGAGGATGAGTAACCTGCTGAGAGTGTCATGGCTGACGTGTGATGACTCAGGGTATGAAGTACCGAAGCCCCTACTCCTCCTGTACTGTCGCACTCTTCTTATTTTAACCTGATACAACTTTTACCTCTCTGTCTGTCTCTCTTCTCTCTTTCTGTCCTCCTTTCCTTTCTCCCCTCTTTCTTTTTTCTTCTCCTTCCCCTCCTCCTGCTGCTGCTTCTGCAGCTGTACTGGAGACAGAACCCAGGCAAATATTCTACCGCTGGCTACATCCCCCAAGTCTATCTCCATTTTTTCAATTTTAAACCCTGAAGTTTTGGAGACTGTAGATAGCTGCCTTAGGTTGTGCAGCTAATGATGAAGGCTCGGAGTGCATGTGTGGTGTGCCTCCCAACTCGGCTGTTCTGTGGGACTGCCTTCCTTGTCATTTACACCTTGCAGGGCAGTGGTAGGGAGTAAACATATAAAGCACATCCGGCAAATCAGTAACAGCTGACCAATGTAGATAGATCCCTGTTATGTACACCGCGCTTCCTCCTGAGACAGCCATGAAGTTATTACAATGCCGACTTAAATAATTCTTCTGTACAACAAGCACATCAAGAAATGTTTATTTACTGGGCCGACGGCCCCACAGCACACCACGGACGGCCCCGCGGCATACGTGGACATCTGGTGTGACAGGAGACAGCTCGAGCCTGTCAGAGGAACCACTGGACGTAGCCGGGTGGAACAGATAGAGAAATGCGTCACTCTTCAAGAAGCCAAGCTTCCGGTTAAACACTGACAAAGCAGCTGCTGTAAACATTCCCATCAAATATGTAAAGAAAAATGTGCTTGCGTTCTTGACTCCTCCAGACATGAGGAGCTGAGAGGACACGGTCAGCTGAACTGCTGAGGCCAGCTGTTCCCCCGATGCCAGACAGCGTGAGGAAAATAAAGTGTGCTGGGACACACCCTTGACCACGGCCAGGGGAGGCTGAGGCAGGAAGAGCGCGCGGGTGCAAGGCCAGCTTTCGATGCATAGGGAGCTCAACTTCAGCCGGGACTGCACAGTGAGACCCTGACTCGGACAAAACGAAAGGCAAGAAAGAAAGAGAACAAGATCACGATATCCCTCATGTACCTGAGTGCAGCAACCTCAACAAAATACTAACAAATTAAATCCAATATACTGAAACAATAAAATACTCCAAGCAAGTGGAGTTTATAGTGGAAACACTAAAGTCACTCAGTATCGGGAAATTGATCAGTGTCATCCACCATATTAATAGTCAGAAGAAGACACAATCGATCTTATAAGCTGGTGCAGAAAAAGTGTTTGGAGAAGTTCCACATCCATCACCACAAAGACTTTCTGTTGGCATCATAACGACACTGACATTTTATTTAGTCCGTTGAGGTGGACTGAAAATAGGATGAGTCTTGAAAATCACCTATCGTAGGTCTTTAATTTTACTATCCAGGAATGGATAAAACTACAAGTTGGTGTCCCACTGAAAAAAGGATTTTCTTTAAGAATAGAAAGGAGACTTTCTCAACCTGATAAAAAGCATTTATAGAACACCCAATCTAACATTATACTTAGTGGAGAAAAACGTAACACTTTTCTTCTAAAGTAGGAACAAGCCAAGCACACCCATCCTCTACTCCACTTCCACTGGGTGCCCTGTCCAGGTAGGCAGGTAAGAAAGGGAATAGAGGGCGTTTGGATTCTGGGCTGACGTGATTATCTGTGCAAGAGAGTCCCAGGGAATCCACAAAAGGACTCTGTGCACTGAGTTTAATGAATTGCAAGAGACAAAGTCAACATATAAAATCAAATGTAATTTTATACTAGCAATAATAATTGGAGACTCGTATGTGTGTGTGTGTCTGTGTGTGTGTGTGTGTGTGTGTGTGTGTGTGTGACTGAATTCAGGGGCTCCCCCAGGCTAAGCATATTCTCTCCCAGGGAGATGCACCATTAGAATCAGGAAGCTTAAAATAATTAAAAATTTACATTAGCTTCATAAAATGAAGTATTTAATATAAATCCAACCAATCACAAACAGAGTCTTTATCCCAAAATGTACAAAATTCTCAGGAAGTAAGCCACAGAAACCTAAGTATCCAGGAGACATCTATGGGTTGAAAGATGTAACTCTCCCAAAGTACTCTATAGATTTAGTATGATTCTATCAAAATCTCAACGGTATTTTATGGATATAAATCAGTTGCTTCTAAAATTTATATGGAAGGCAAAGGAACCTTAAGAGCTGAAACAATTTGAAAAAGGATAATAAAGTCAGGAAGTCATACTACATGATTTTAAGATTTACAGTAGACCTGCAGCAATCAGTTCAGTACAAACAAAACAAAACAAACCATAGACACACAGATCAATAGAACGAAATAGAGAATTCAGGACAGACCCGCACCAGCACGGCATGATGGTTTTTCACAAAATTACACACACACACAAAATTCAGTAGCAGAAGCGGAGTCCTTTGCCTGATGGTATTTTGTTTTGTTTTGAGACAGAGTCTCTCTCAGTCGCTCAGCTGGCCTTGAGCTTGTGGGCTTCACTTTATTGTGACTAAAGGCATTGATGACTTTGTCCAGCAAGAAATGGAGCTGGGACAACTGGTCAACCATGTTGCAATAAATGAACACTGCCCTTAACTTTAAACCTTCCATAGATGTCCCATGCCTTGGAGGCAGTTACTTCCTGACACTCCCATGGGACAATATCAAAGTGATTTTTTTTTTTTTGAGACAGGCTCTCGCTTTTGTAGTTCAGGCTGGCTCAGAGCTCAGCCTTGAACTCACAGCAATTCTCCTGCCTCTGCCACCCGAGTGCTGGGATTACAGGTGTGAGCCGCCATGCCCGGCAAAGTAAAAATATTCTTAACATTTTCTTAGCCTAGGTCACTTTACCAGCACTGGAAACAGTGCCCAAAACCCACAAGGTAAAGGAGGAGTGGTTTACTTTGACTTGTGCTTTATGGAGGACGCAGTCCACAGACGCAGCACGTCTGGGAAAGACACACACCGATCCGTCAGGGCAGCCCAGAAGCTGAGTGAGGAGGAGCAGCTGGGAGGGGGACGTCCCCTTTCCAGCCAGGTCCCAGTGGCCGGCCTCCACCCGGCCCGCCTCCAGGGCTCATCAGTGGAGGAGCAAAGCGCCCAGGTGCTGTCGTCCTCTTGAGTGTGTAAGAATCTGGGGTGACATTTTAGATCTACACCATAACACGTGCATGACCTGCCAGACATCACAGCTCACCCCAGCCCACTAACACTGACATTAGCCTAAAGTTGAGCAAAACCGTCTCTCCTAAAAACACATTTTCAAAGTTTGGAACATCTCATGTACCGGTGCTGTACTGCAGTGGGAGACAGAGAAGAGTGAGGCTTTTGCCAGACACGAGTGTCTTCTAGCCAGAAGGGCTGTCCACAAGAGGACTACGAATAAACATGGCTCCTGGGTTTGCAAGTCAAACAGGTAATTATAAAATGCCGAGAGAAACAAGTCAGGAGCTTATGAGAAAGAAAGCGTCACTTCCCAGGAAGCGGACGGGCAGCAGATTCCGTCCGGGCGGGCTGGGAATTAGAGCGACTGGCGCAGGCCGGCGGGCGCAGGGCCTGGCAGACAGTATCGGTGCAGGCGGCACCTGGAGGCGGATTGTTCTTCCCGCTTGACCGGCGAAGATACGGACCGACTCCGGGGTTCGTGTCCGGTAGGCTACTCCTCCGCTGCCGTCCCAGAGGTTGTCAGAGAAAGCAAGGGACCGTGCAGTTAGGCCAAGTTTCCCTCCAGGTACCTCGGAAGGGAAGACTGTGGCTTCCGCGCAAGTCTGCAGAAGCCGGAGGCAGCCTCAGCGGGGTCGGGGGCAGAGGGGTGAGGCCTGCTGGGCCGGTCCAGTTAATGAAGCGCGGCGGTCTCTTTGAGCCTCCGTGTCCCCACAGGGAAGCCGGTTGCTCCTGAGCACTGTCTGCTGTGTAGGATGTCCTCGGCCTACCGAATGGAATATTTAATGTGCTTTAGGCTTCCCCTTCACATTATTAGGTAGGATCACATTGAAAACGGTTCTGTCCGGTAGATCACGGTTCTGTCGCATAGAAAATGGCCCAAACAACGCAAGACCCGTCTGCAAACACCAACAGCCTCGGTCTTCTGTAAGTGGATCTCCACGCGGCTCGGTGGCAGGAGGAGCGATGCAGAGGGCAGAGTGCAGCCTTGCCGGTGCCCTCGCCACACGCGAGCTGCGCGGGGCCGGAAGGGCAGGGCTGTCACCGCTTGTGGTTAGATGTTGAGGACACAGAGCCCAGACCTGGACCTCAGACCGGACCAACGCGACGGCGGCAAATGCAGCCCACAGAACCCATTTAGGAAAGCGCGCCGACATACGCAGCTCGAGAGTTCTGTCCTAGTCATTCTCTTCTTAAAAATATTCATGGATTTGTAATTTTGTTGACCTCTTCCTGGAAGTCAAATTCCTGGTGCACCAGGAAGCTCACCAACAAACCTGTGGCCTCCAGACCTGGCTGGACTGGAAAATCATTTCTAGAATTTAAAAAATCAAGAGCCTATGCCTGGCTGGGAATCTACTTCGAAGCATTTAAATTAGACTCTCCAGGAGTAATTTTCTTCAATTTACTCTACAAGAACTTCAGATTTTAGAAAATCACGCTGGCTCAACATTTCTGCTCTTACATATTTTTTTCTGATTTAATGAATCTTCCAGGGATAACTTTTGCAGTGGCTGAAATTTTGTCAACTCTGACCCAGTATATTTATCCTAAGGAATGGAACAGGAGAAGAGGACCAGAGTTGGGCCAGAAATTGATCAGTTTTAAGCCATCCTGACAATGCTTCTAACAGCAAAAATCACAAACAGTGTAAGTGTGTAGTAAGACTTTATTTTTCCCCAACTGTGGTCTGTACATTTAATGGACTACATTGTAGCCACTTAAATTAATGTAAGGGAAGTACTTACTGCATATGATATGCACACATTCAACTCATAAAGAAGAAAGTGGATGACAGACAAGTCTAAGAAATATTTTTGAAAAAATATCACTGGAGAAAAAATATAAGAAACTGGAAGGATGTATTTCAAAGTAAAGAAATAGTGTAGAAAACGTGACAATTGTTATACTGTTTCTCTGGTGTAATGTTTTCTAGAATGAATAATATTTATACACAGACAAATGAAAAGCAGTTACAGACCGTGAGCGGTCCCGCTGAACCGTTGCTCTGCAGAGCGGCCATGTGTGAAGCGGACGTCACTTTCATCCTGCCCCGTTTGTGGGACTCGATTCATAGGGAAAACAACCTTCTGGAAGCACCCTTGGTTTTCATGCCGCTGCAATCACAGACAAGTCCTTGCTCCGTGTATGACTATGATTTAGGAATTGGAATCAGGAACAACTGGCTTAATTTGGCAAAGACAGAGGAAGAGAGGATTCGTGCTCTGTGATGGGTTTGTGCCGTTGTTCTGAGCTAACGGGCTGCTTCTTCCTTAATGTCTTCTAATTAGGAGCAGCTGCTGCAAGCTAAGCCGGAGACTTCCTGCTCTCAACCCCCAGCCTCTGAAGTTAAATCAATCTCTGTAATTAAAGAGTCGGTGGAGCAGATGAGGAGGTGGGCCGGCAAGTTTGCATATGGCTTCTGCTTCGATCCATGTTGTGGAAGCATCTTGGGGAGGAGCTGGGCTGATGTACACAGTGGAATAACATCTGCCTTTTTCTAAAAAATAGCTTGAGCATTTGCCTTTAGATCTGGAGGGCACAATAATATTAATCGATTGTGATACTGATGGAAACAAAGACAAAAATGGGTCTCTCCAAAACGGGTTCAGATCAGCTAAGAAAGTAAAGATGAATTCAGGACTGTACTGTGAAGGTATCACTGTGGGATGTTGTTGATCCAGGTGATTTTGTGGGATAGATGGAAAAGGAGGGGAACAGTCTCATCCCTTTGAACGTGTTTCTGATGTTTTGTGCGTACCCGTAGGTTTGCTCTCAGAGTGAACTGAACCACAAACACTCACAACTTTTCTTTCCAAGTCAGAGATGCGCCTGAGAGGGGCTGGGCTTCAGTGAGAACTGGAGGAGATGCTGCCACTGAGCCTCCCTTGGCCACAGTCATCCCTGGTAGTGGAGATGGGGTGCACTTCAGGAAGAGCAGGACCCAGCACCTGGACATGAACTTTGGACCCTGTGTTAGTTAGGGTTCACTAGAGCAGGGCTCCCCAGTCCTGGGCTACAGGCCAATACCAGTTTGTGTCCTGTTAAGAGCCAGGCTGGACAGCAGGAGGTGAGCAGCAGGTGAGTGAGTGAAGCTTCTGAATTTACAGAAGCTTCACTCACCCCTGCTCCAACCACCACCGAGCGCGGCTTCCTGTCCAGTCAGTGATGGCCTCAGGTTCTCACAGGCGCACAGACCCCGCTGTGGGTTGCTCATGTGAGGGATCCAGGTCATGGGTTCCTTGCGATTAACCAGTGTCTGAGGATCTGAGGTGGAGCTGAGGCAGTGATACCAGCATTGGGGAGCAGCTGCAAAGAAGATGAACCTCAGCAGAGAGCTGCAGCCACACAGAGACTGTAATACGTTAACTGTAGATTCAGATCAAAACCCTATCAGGGCTGGGGAGTTAGCTCAGTGGTTCCAGCGCCTGTCTTGCAAGCGCAAGGACCCGGGTTCCATCCCCGGTAGCCACATACCATACTGGGCGTGGAGACTCACGCCCAGCAGCAACCAGTACCACATACCACAGTGCCGGGCGTGGTGGCTCACGCCTGTCATCCCAGCACTTGGGAGGCAGAGGCAGGAGGATTGCTGTGATGTGAGTTGGAGGCTGAGCTCAGGGCCAGCCTGAACCACAAAGTGAGACCCTGTCTCAAAAAACCTAAAACAAAAAACAAAAAACAAAAAAACCCCATCAATGAGTGGCAAGTGACACCAGGTGCCAGGCTTGCCCATTACTTATCATGGCCGTCTTCACCGCTTCTCCACCCTGTGACCCTGCTACAGTCACTGCTCTTGTGAACCCCCAAGGTAAGTGTAGCAAAAGTGTGTAAGAACGGAAGTGGGAACCTTAAGGTCACTCTTTCTGGGCATTCACACAGGACACAAATGTCAGCATGTTTTGAGCATTTAGGAAGGCCTCTCCACACTCCTCCTCCTTGAATTGCTTTATTTCTAATTTTCCAACCGTGTTCCTTGCAAGTCTCTATCTAGTTAAAGCCCTGGCTACAGTGTATGAGTCCTTGTACAAGTTCATGTCTGGCCATTTGCCCTATGAAGCTGTGTACAAAGCCAAGTTCACTGCCTAAAACCTTGTCTACAGAGAGGGTTTCCCATCACTATAGTCCTTCAGATGTGTCCCGCAGATGGGCGCCAGGGCTCCAGGGATGCTCTGAGGGAACAGGGCGTCACACAGACCCTTCTGTGCACCAGGCCCACAGTATCTCTCACTTTGTCAGCAGACCAGAGGGAACTAACTCCCCAGGAAGCCATGGGTGCAGCTGGGAGACAAGAGGCACGGTGACAGTGCTGCTGGGGGCCGTGGCTTCCTCTTAGAGTGAGTTTGTTTCCTGAACAAAAGAATCAGACAAGACAGATGAAGAAGGTAAAGAAGTACGCTCTCCAAAGTGAAAAATCAGAGAGTAAGAGAAACAGAGACCAAGAAAGAACTAGTGGCTATGTAAGTTACATTTCTTTTGTTGCTAGGACAAAACTCCTGACGTTCCAAGATAGAGGGAAGGGGTTTGTGTGGCTGACAGTTCACAGAGGTCTCAGTCTGTAAGTGGCTGGGTCCAAGGCAGTGGCACACGGGCAACAGCTTACAGTGGGGGAAACAGGAAAGGTGACAAGGGGCTTTCTGCTCCTTTTATCTTCTCAAGACTGTCAAGATTAGGGTGCTGCCAAACTAATCACTCACAAGTAGTAATTAGTAATTACATGCCCTTAATCCCAGCACTACACACTCCAGATTTAGCTGCTTCAGAAAAGCCTGCATGAGGCTTTGGGGGACATCTAGACACAGGCCGTAACCCTCTGCCCCTGCCCCTGAAGATGCACATCCCTGTACACAAAAGGTATTTAGTCCATCTCTAAGAGTTGCCAAAGTCCTAACAGTCCAAGTCCCAAGTCTCCTCTGAGATTTAAAGTAAACCCTTACTACAAGTCGCTGTTCAGATGAAAGTTAAACACCTCCTACATAAACATTGCTCCTCCAAAAGGTACAAATAGGAGGATACAATGGATGGAACAAAACCTAGCAGGGCAAACATCACATCCCAGCTCCGCTTCCAGCATCTGACGGCCTGTGTCGAGTTGTGAACATGAGGGGCTCGAGCGGCTCCGCCCCGCAGCGCTGCAGATGCTTGTAGCTGCCCTGGCTTCTCTGGGGCCCAGTTCTGCTCCCTCCTTGCATTTCCTCAAGTGACCCAGGCTCCTGCTTCTCCCAACTGCTGGGTCTCCACTGCACCTTCTGCTTCACACCCTCAGCTTGGCGCGCTGCCCTCGCAGGGCACTGCTGGCCTCGCAGGCCTCCTTCCCTCATCTGGGTGGAGCCTTCCCGACCCCACGACTCACATTCTGCTTGTGCCTGAAACCAGCGCCACGCGGCTGAGGCCACGTCTGCCGCCAGCCAGGACTCCTCTCTCTTGGCCGTAGGTGTCGAGTGCACGGATTGCTGAACACTCTGAGCCTGGTTCTGGGGAACAAATTCTCTAAGCCACTCTGGAGCGCTCTTCTCAAGCAAAGTCTTTCACTTTTGCAATTTGAAGGCTGCGAAGGGTGGAGTTCTGCCTCTATGGATGCCTATAACGATCTGTTTAGTGAGCCCATGACAGTAAATTCAACCTGACCCTCCTTTAATCGCGTGAGTGCCACTCAGGTGGCACATTCACGTACACAGTGACTGTGACAGGTGTCACCTCAGCCAGTCAGTTCTTGTTTGCGCAAGATACACCGACACATCTGTTTGTTTCATATCAGTTATATTCTGCCTAACTCTTTATTTAGACCAGTATTTTCACCTTTGATGTTTGTCTCTAGTGAGATCTAATAATAAGCTTGAGTGATTTCTTTTGTTAATTTGTGGGAGTCTTTTGATGAAAAATAACGTTTAATTTTGTGCTACAGTCTATAAAAGCTAATGTACATAGGCACATTGATATGATCTTTATACTTCTCTAGAACTCAGTGATATTACTTTACAGTGCAAAACAGACACATTTGGGACACACTGAGACTGAATGGGAAGAAAGCGCCAGAAGACGTACAGAAGAAAAACTGGAAGAAGGGACAGCATTAGTGTATCAGGGAGGAACAGTCTGTGTTAGGAAAGCAAAAGACAAAAAAGAAGTCTCCTTACTGTCAGCTCTTCATACTACAGCAACGACAGAACTTGAAAGAAGAAATGGAACCAAACATTTCCAATTGTGGTCATGATTATAACTCCATGGGGGGTGCTGACAATTGACCAGCATCTCACAGGCTATTCAGTAGTCAAAAAGCAAGGAAATATATTGTTTTAAAATATTTATATATCTTCTATATTAAACAATATGGAACGCATTTGTTATTTATTCAAAATAACTTAAAACCATTTACAGTTTAGATCATGCCTAATAGATCAAATAAATGAAAGCTAAAGGCTAGTGAAATGCCAGCTAGGACGTCCGTCATCCGCACCTTCACTCCCACGCACACCCCAGCTTTATGCCGCCGCACCTGGGAAGCCTCCTGGGCCTTCTGGAGCGGAGCGCAGTCCCTGGGGTCACTTGCACCCCGCATCGGGGCCTGATGGCGATGCAGTCTGGTCATGGGTCTAGAAGCACAAAGGGGTGCGGAGATTGTCGTGAAAAGAAGCAGCGTGGTCTTGTGTGACACCTGCCTTGGGAGAGATCGATACCGTTGCCTCAGGTGAGGATGACAGGCTTTGAAAAGCTCCTGTCCTATCATTCTGCCAGTGACACTAGGCGTAACTGTCCAATGTCATCATGCTCCTTAGTGTTCAGAAATGTTCAAAATCGGGCCGGGGATTTAGCTCAGTGGTTCGGGCGCCTGTGTTACAAACGCAAGGACCCGGGTTCGATCCCCGGTAACCACATAACAATACTGGGTGTGGAGACTCACCCCAGCAGCAACCAGTACCACATAGCACAGTGCCGGGCGTGGTGGCTCACGCCTGTCATCCCAGCACTCGGGAGGCAGAGGCAGGAGGATTGTTGTGATGTGAGTTGGAGGCTGAGCTCAGGGTCAGCCTGAACTATAAAGCGAGACCCTGTCTCAAAAAACCTTAAAAAAAAAAAAAAAAAGAAAGAAATGTTCAAAATCACTGCCCGGAGAGTGCCCGAGCCCCCTGGTGTTCCGCAGCAGGGCGTAGGAGTGCCCAGGACAGACACGCTGTGTGTTTCTATGACCAATTCATGCACGGATGATTAGAGCTCATTTTATTCCTGGAAATAGGAGTTATTATCATGTTAAAATTGAATCAAATTAGAAAGCCAATTCCAGAAACCTCAGCACCAACTAAAAACCCACCCTTACAATTCTGTTCCTTGGGAACCATTCTTAATGTTAAAATCTGTGCTGTTCGAGATTCTCCAGGGAAACAGAATCAATCAATACCCTCAGCGCAGTCCCGGAGGCTGGCGGGTCCGCCGCTGTGTGCCAGGAAAAGCCAGGCGTAGGGTCCGGGCCTGAGACCCACGGTAGGGCCCCCTGCCCGCCCTGGAGTCGGGAGGCCTGAGAACCGGGAGCAGGGCAGAAGCACGTGGGGTCCCCGGGGAGGAGGAGAGAGGAAGCTGGCCCTCCCCCACCGCTTTGCCCAGCGTCGGACTCAGCGGACGGTGGGTGAGGCGGCACTTCCGTGCCATTCTGCCAGTGCACCAGTGCGTCTCTGTGGAACCTGACGCACCCGAAATAGTGCCAGGTGAGCACATAAAATTGCCCGCCACAGAGACCGCCCACTCGCCCACCCCGTCTCTAGGTGACGATGCTGCGCCCGTCCATCCAGGAACACGGAGAGGGCAAGGTTCAGGCTTTGCTCAGCCCCGAGCTTTCCTTCTGGCCTCCCAAAGATGCTGTCTCCCGTGGGGAAACCGCAGAAAGCAACAGGCGGAGACGGTCTCCACCGCCTAATCCTCACGGGCGGTGGGAAGCGACCCTGAAAAGCAGGGCCCCAGAGCTGCCCGAGAACTGGTCCTCACCGGTCAGCTGAGCGCGGAGAACCAGCGTCGCCTCCTCTGGACTTGCGGCCCTTCCCACTGCTGCGGTTCACCCGAGTTCCTCCTCCTGTTGGATTCTCAAGGGAAGATGAACCCCACTGTGGACTGCGCATGTGCGGGATTTAGGTTACCCCCCCCGCCCCCCCCGCCATCGCATGAAAACCTAACCCCTAAACCTCTTCCTACCCCTCATTCATAGAAAAACGATCTTTTCGGAAACCCGTTATGTGTGACAAAAAGCTTGGGGATCACTCCCATAAAGAATTCCTCGTTAGAAAACAGCCAGCAAGCTGAGAACGCTAGTGCACATCCCTAATCCCAGCACTCTAGGAGGCTGAGGCAGGAGAACTGCAAGTTCGAGGCCAGCCTGGGAAACTTGGCAACTTGGCCAGACCGTGACAAAACCCCCCACAAAACTGCGCTGGGGACAGAGCTCAGCCCAGAGGCTCTGGTTTCAGTCCCCAGTACTGGAAGAAGGAAACCGGTGTGAGCAGCAAGGGGGCAGCCTGAAGGGCCGGGGATTTCCTGCCCTGTGGCAGGGTGTAGGGTCGGCCTGGTGTGGTGTAAGCTTGGATGTGGCACTGATGAAAGGAGCGTGCGGAAGAGCGCCCGTTCCTCTTCCTGCCAGCCGAGCACCGCTCTCCCAGCGGCTGAGCCCTTGGCAAATACGAGCCTCTGCTGTCCATCAGCTGGACACCTCCGCCACCAAGGAGAAAGTCACCACACAGAGCAGAGCTCAGGAACCTGCCACGACCTCATCGCTAGGCCAGTTTTATGTTTATGCTGGGCTGACATAGGTTTAGAGTTAAAATACATTAAAGATCCACATGTGTATAGTACACGTGAATGCAAATCTTTATTTTTAAACTTATGTTGTTGGCACATTTTTGACATACATGATGATTACATTCGCTATAGGGAATTTGTACCTGTACATAAAATACTTTAATTCATTTTTTTTCTTCGTTCTCCTCTCGTCTCTTCAATTCTTTCCCTCTGCATTTGCAAAACTTTGTTTCTATTGTTTTCCTTTCATTAAAAACATATTTTGTGTTCCTATCCCGCCCTTCCCTCCCCTCCCCCCTTGGTCCCCGTCCCGTCTGAGCACTTTCTTCCTACTTTACAGTGCCTGTCTTCCATTTTGGTCCTTATTTACACTTTCGGTTTCTCACATAGGAGAAGTAATATGATATTTAAACATGTGCTGGTGAATACATGCTTTTACAGACATGTCTTTGCCTCTTTTCTCTTTCTCCACATACATACTTACACATATTCACTCAGACCTTTCTCTGTACATAAAAACATGTTAGCACTATCTGGAAACCACATAGTACACGGGTTAGTGCCTTTCCTCAGTCCTGACACAGAATATCTGACACCCAAAGTGAAAGGAGGAAAGGTTATTTGGCGCACAGGTAAAGGTTTGGGTCTCTTCGGCTCCAGTGCAGGGTGGCATGGCAGAAGGTGGCACGGTGGAATCCCAGAGCAGATGGGAGACAGCGGAAGACACGAGCAGCACAAGCCACGCCAGCCCCTCTGTTTCTGATATCCTCTCTTTGTTACCCGCCCTCAGGGCAGGTGGCACTCACCCAGGGTGTGGCATTTGGAATGCCAGCATCACACACACTAGATCCGGCCACCTCTATAAAGCCTTGCCTCTTATCACATGGAGCTCTGAGGGGACACCAAGGAAGAAGTCATAACCAAGCGTGAAGCTATCTACACAGCTGACAGTTCTATTTCTCTAGACTCTATCGTGTATCTCTATGAGTCTTCATACATTATTTGACCATCACCACTGGTTTCTGGACACTGTCTAACAGGAAATCACCTACTATTTTGTAATCAATGTCAGGACATAAGATTTTGGTATTCACTGTACAGTCTATGACTAGGAGCACCATAACTTAAAATGTCACCTTTGAGGTGCTTATAATGCCTTTGATTACTGTTGGACAAAAACAGTTGATGAAGACAAATTCCATAAATGTGATGAACAAGATATTTTCTCGTCTTGCAAATCATAGTGTAAAAAAACTTTTTTTTTTTGCCTAAAAATGTGACTGTCCAAGGAGTATAATGTTTCTGGAATGGCGGGAAGTTGCAGCATCTCATTTCCAGAGAAGCCAGGGGAGCAAATGAGTACAGCAGGAAGTTGTGGTTTGAGCTTTAAATGCCTTTACTGCGAGGCCCCGTAGGAAGAAGGGGCCATTAAAGGAGTTTGTGCTCTCTGCCCGCCCCTCACTTTAACAGCGCAACCCATTATCTGAGGTTAAATCAGTCCATTCCTCAGCCTGCCCTAATAAGAAGCGACTCCCTCTGACCTCCAGTCATCTTTTGAAGGGACAGCTGGGTCTAGATCACCAGTCTATCTCACTGTAGCCCCATTACTTCTTTCCTTCCTCCACCCATAATGTTTGGACAAGGACAGACTTGCAATGAGCTGAAGAGCTCATGTAATGTACTAATTAAGAACATGGTCCCAGACATGGTGTGGTCCAGTGACAGAATATGAGCCAGACCTAGTCTGTGAACATTCTCAACAACTGAGCTGAGAAGGTACATTATGACAGTGGGAACTGCGTTCGAGATCAAGCCCCAAAACGGAGGGAGGTTGTACCCATACACATCAGAGAGCAGGGGAAATGGTGGCTACAGAGACCGGACTGAATAGACGGTCAGTGAGATGACTGTGCTCC